>JARHVA010006126.1:552500-560000 GCA_037957365.1 Torreya grandis | reverse complement strand
TCCTCTAAAAAGGGGACATGACAATCCACCCCTCTTGAAATTGCTTGTCCCCAAGAAATCTCAGAACAATGAACCACTCGATCCTCCTAGATCCCAAATGTAGTTATGCTCTGCACTACTGTAAATCAATGTAAGTACCTGAAATATCATCAGAAGTAAAACAAAGAGGAACCCATAATCAAATTGGCAAACACAACTCAACCAATCTATGAAATCACAACTGCCCTGGATGTGTCAATACTGTCGGCTGTGTAATTGGCAACTACAAATTCCATCTACAAAAGATGGTGTTAATCCATCCCATAACTGATCCCTCTGTAATGGTGGCACAACCAACTGTACCACACTGTCAAATGTGTGAGAAGAGTCAATCTAGAGACTCGACTCCACTAGTATCCCAAACTCCTCAAAATTAGGTACTCCCAAGTCCTGAATATGTGTGTGAGCCTCAACCACATGCTCCTCATAAGCAGCTATAGAAACATACTCATCACCAACACTCAATGTACTAACATCTGAGTACACCTCCACACTCTGAATGCAAGCATCAGACTCATCCTCACTGTCTAACTCCTGAGTTAAACTCACCTTAAGACAAAGCTCATCCACAACATCCTCAACTACTCCTACCTGTGAAGATAATGCAGATAAATCATTACCTGAAGATGTGTTAATATCTCCCTGTACTGGATCAACATGATTGTCAAACTCATCATGCAAGTTGCTGCATGTCATAGGGAAAGCACTACGATCCTTAGGCCTATTAATTAAACTCTTTAACCACATACAAGCTCTAGGTGAGACATTTCTCCCTTTTGTCCAGACATACCATAAATCTTCTGCCAAAAGTTTAGAAATTTTATCATCCTCCTCAAACAAGATTGTGAACATGATAGAGTGCATTGATGCTAATACATCACTGGAATGAGAATCATCTAAAATAGTCCAAATTATTTTAAACATCCTGTGAATGTCACCAATACAACCTACTAACATCATAATGTTTTCAAATCCATACCTGGCAAATGTGTCAAGTAATTTTGCCCTCTTTGAGAAATGAGGGTCTCTAATGTCATCCAACTTTTCGAAGCTTTTTACCATGGCGTGAAGTACCTCTCTCATAATCTGATCATCATTAAAATCAAAGCCAGCTATGATCCTCATGATTTCACTAATGCAAGAGAGAGCTGCAAGTCTTACCACCTCATCATGATGTCTCAATAAACGGGGCTTCACCAATGAACCAAACGCTGGAGATAGCGTTGTTTGCATCTCATAAGAATTTGACTGATCAACCTTGCTTAAATAAGTTTCCAACTCCTCCAAAGTTTTTAGAATGTCATCCTCTTTCTGGAATAGATTATCTAACTCCTTCTTTGCATTGTGCATTCTTTCTTCCAAATCTTTGACACCTGTTACAGCCATACTGATAATCAAATTGATCCTAAAACTACCCAACAGGATGGCAGGAATTTGGCTCTGATACCACTGTAATGTCCCTTACTTAGGGGCTCTTTTATCTGCACAAAAGCTCTGATACCACTGTAATATCCCCTCCAAATAGGAAATATAGCAACACAAAACTTTGAACAAAGATATAATTTCTGTTGAATAAATTCAGAATGATAACAATAATATAGTCTCTGAATGGCAAATCACAGATCTTATCACTTTTTCTTCTAAACTATTACAATTACAGTCCTCTCTTATGCATATAAAATATGAAATACAGTCTTGAAAACCCTGGCTTTGCAAATCTGGAAATTGGGTTTGAATCTGGAAATTCTGTCTCGGCCTACTGTGTCGAACACACAATCGCCAGCGTCGGTCGATATACTGCCGACATCGGTCACTGTAGGTCCTTCTCTGCCGACGTCAGTCTTCAGTTGGCCGATATCGGTCACTGGAATCTCTGCCTGCTGAGGTCGGTACCTGCCTGGATCTATACGGACCCATACGGACTTTGTACGACCGCCAAATTGGGCACAACTTGCCTGTTTTCAACCCCTGATCTGAAAATATATGTTTCTAGCACAGAAGATCTCTAGCTGTATAATTTATTGAATCAAAACATAAATAAATAAATACCTAGAATATCTGTAATAACTTCTATGTGAAGTTATCTCTCAACCCTGTAAATTCTGTGATAACTTCTGGATGAAGCTATCTCTCAATTTGGCAATAGATCAGCTGATATTCCACAGCCTCTTAATTGCACACACTGAAGAGGGAACGTTCTCAAATGCAAATGGAATCCTGGAACCCTAGGCTCAGTCTTCACAGAAGAAATTCTTCAAAATCAATAATCAATAATCAATGGCTAATACACAATGGCCTCCATGAGAAACCCTTATACCCTCAAAAGATATGCTTGCCCTAATTACGGTTTTATTAAATTAGAATTAGGTTTTCTAATTAAAATTAGACTAAATAATTAATATTTGATTAAATCAGTCAAATATTAATATCTCCCTCAATACATGTCAGATCCTCGAACCGTTTGAAGCTAGTGAACCAGGGAGTGATTTTGCACATGACCATACCAAAATAAGGGTGCTCCGTTGCATGTCAAATATCCCTAAATAATAGGAGCATCAAGCAAACATGTCTGAAAGACCCCGAATGAATGCCCACTGAAACCATTCTGCAAATTAAAGTTAAGCCAATCTCCATTATAACCCTCTATCCATCCTATTAGCCTATGAAGGTCACATAATAGGCTAATCATGAAGTCTGTCAATGTCCTCTAAAAAGGGGACATGACAATCCGCCCCTCCTGAAATTGCTTGTCCCCAAGCAATCTCAGAACAATGAACCACTCGATCCTCCTGGATCCCAAATGTAGTTATGCTCTGCACTACTGTAAATCAATGTAAGTACCTGAAATATCATCAGAAGTAAAACAAAGAGGAACCCATAATCAAATTGGCAAACACAACTCAACCAATCTCTGAAATCATAACTACCCTGGATGTGTTGATACTGTAGGCTATGTAATTGGCAACTGAAAATTCCATCTACAAAAGATGGTGCTAATCCATCCCATAACTGATCCCTCTGTAATGGTGGCCGAACCAACTGTACCACACTGTCAAATGTGTGAGAAGAATCAATCTGGAGACTCGACTCCACTGGTATCCCAAACTCCTCAAAATCAGGTACTCCCAAGTCCTGAATATGTGTGTGAGCCTCAACCACATGCTCCTCATAAGCAGCTATAGAAACATACTCATCACCAACACTCAATGTACTAACATCTGAGTACACCTCCACACTCTGAATGCAAGCATCAGACTCATCCTCACTGTCTAACTCTTGAGTTAAACTCACCTTAAGATAAAGCTCATCCACAACATCCTCAACTACTCCTACCTGTGAATATAATGCAAATAAATCATTACCTAAAGATGTGTTAATATCTCCCTGTACTTGATCAGCATGACTGTCAAACTCATCATGCAAGTTGCTGCATGTCATAGGGAAAGCACTACGATCCTTAGGCCTATTAATTAAACTCTTTAACCACATACAAGCTCTAGGTGAGACATTTCTCCCTTTTGTCCAGACATACCATAAATCTTCTGCCAAAAGTTTATAAATTTTATCCTCCTCCTCAAACAAGATTGTGAACATGATAGAGTGCATTGATGCTAATACATCACTGGAATGAGAATCATCTAAAATAGTCCAAAATATTTTAAACATCCTGTGAATGTCACCAATACAACCTACTAACATCATAATTTTTTCAAATCCATACCTGGCAAATGTGTCAAGTAATTTTGCCCTCTTTGAGAAATGAGGGTCTCTAATGTCATCCAACTTTTCGAAGCTTTTTACCATGGCGTGAAGTACCTCTCTCATAATCTGATCATCATTAAAATTAAAGCCAGCTATGATCCTCATGATTTCACTAATGCAAGAGAGAGCTGCAAGTCTTACCACCTCATCACGATGTCTCAATAAATGGGGCTTCACCAACGAACCAAACGCTGGAGATAGCACTGTTTGCATCTCATAATAATTTGACTGATCAACCTTGCTTAAATAAGTTTCCAACTCCTCCAAAGTTTTTAGAATTTCATCTGCTTGCTGGAATAGATTATCTAACTCCTTCTTTGCATTGTGCATTCTTTCTTCCAAATCTTTGACACCTATTACTGCCATACTGATAATCAAATTGATCCTAAAACTACCCAACAAGATGGCAAGACATTAGCTCTGATGTGCCCAACAGGATGGCAGGAATTTGGCTCTAATACCACTGTAATGTCCCTTACTTAGGGGCTCTTTTATCTGCACAAAAGCTCTGATACCACTATAATATCCCCTCCAAACAGGAAATATAGCAACACAAAACTTTGAACAAAGATACAATTTTTGTTGAATAAATTCAGAATGATAACAATAATATAGTCTCTGAATGGCAAATCACGGATCTTATCACTTGTCCTTCTAAACTATTATAATTACAGTCCTCTCTTATGCATATAAAATATGAAATACAGTCTTAAAAACCCTGGCTTTGCAAATCTGAAAATTGGGTTTGAATCTGGAAATTTTGTCTCAGCCTGCTGTGTCGAACACACAATCGCCAGCGTCGGTCGATATACTATCGACATCGGTCACTGTAGGTCCTTCTCTGCCAACGTCAGTCTTCAGTCGTCCGATATCAGTCACTGGAATCTCTGCCTGCCGAGGTCGGTACCTACCTGGATCTGTACGGACCCGTACGGACTAAGTACGGCCGCCAAATTGGGCACAACTTGCCTGTTTTCAACCCCTGATCTGAAAATATATGTTTCTAGCATAGAATATCTCTAGCTGTATAATTTATTGAATCAAAACATAATGAAATAAATACCTGGAATATCTATAATAACTTTTGTGTGAAGTTATCTCTCAACCCTGTAAATTCTGTGATAACTTCTGGATGAAGCTATCTCTCAATTTGGCAATAGATCAGCTGATATTCCACAGCCTCTTAATTGCACACACTGAAGAGGGAACGTTCTCCAATGCAAATGGAATCCTAGAACCCTAGGCTCAGTCTTCACAGAAGAAATTCTTCAAAATCAATAATCAATAATCAATGGCTAATACACAATGGCCTCCATGAGAAACCCTTATACCCTCAAAAGATATGCTTGCCCTAATTAGGGTTTTCTTAAATTAGAATTAGGGTTTCTAATTAAAATTAGACTAAATAATTAATATTTGATTAAATCAGTCAAATATTAATATCTCCCTCAATACATGTCGGATCCTCAAACCGTTTGAAGCTAGTGAACCAGGGAGTGATTCTGCACATGACCATACCAAAATAAGGGTGCTCCGCTGCATGTCAAATATCCCTAAATAATAGGAGCATCAAGCAAACATGTCTGAAAGACCTCGAATGAATGCCCACTGAAACCATTCTGCAAATTGAAGTTAAGCCAATCTCCATTATAACCCTCTATCCATCCTATTAGCCTATGAAGGTCGCATAATAGGCTAATCATGAAGTCTGTCAATGTCCTCTAAAAAGGGGACATGACACATCTGTGTGGCCAAACATTTTTATAGAATTCAGTAATATTATTCTAAACACTTTGATGAATATTTAGATAAGATCTTATAGTTTTTGACCTATATTTTTTCAAATAATATACTTTTTTAATTAATTTTTCAGGTAAATAGATCCTGAAAATAGACAAAAACTAGATAGCTGACTGTGTGGCCCCCTTAACTACCTCAAAATTCATTTTTTTAATATGTATATAATTAGGTCTAGTTTATGACCATATGATTTTGTTTTCACTTTGATTCATGAAAAATAAACTACATAAACATGAATATTCATGTATATTTGTGGCATATAGTGGCCTAAAAAAGGTATAGTTAGAAATCAACATAGTTTTAACCCTTAATAGTCTAAAATTTATAAAAAAAAACATATATTTGGAAAGAGGAGAGTGTGTTATTTGTCATGGTAATATTGTTTAAATTTTTTTTGTTAAAATTCATACTTTATTTGGTGATAAAAGTTTATTTTTTATTTTTTATCAAAACTGTTACACTCAGTTGTAGATTGGCAGGTCCAAGTCTTTGGCTCAGGAATCTAAGTCATTTCTGAGCTTAAAGGCTTGGTTTTTTTAATTATATTTTAAATAATGTGTACACAATATAAATAATAGGCACTATGATGTGTACATGTTATAATTCACACACATTGTAATGTGTATGCATTCTTATGACATTATATAAGAAAGGAATAAAAGACATATTTGGTAGTTGTAGATGGTATTGTAGTAGATGGTTTACTAAAATAAATTTTAATTATAAGCTTACATTTATATTGCTTATACTTTAAATTTATTTTAGTAAATATGATAAATTAGGGTCACTTTGCATCTTAAAGAGCTATCTCACAATTGCATGCTTTACGATGTGGAAGATAGTTTTTGAAAATCCAATCTGATCAATACTTAGGCATATTCAATGTCTCAATATTGAAACTAGATATTTTAGGGCATAATTTTTACAATTGATGTCCATTTTTGGAAAATATATAGTCATTTTTTCAGCCTTTTGTGTCTTCCAAATTGCTTCTTGGCATTTATAAGAGTCCTAAGTTTGTCAAAATTAAAGTTTGCAAATCACTCACTATGAAATTGATCCAAAATGGTATGATTGGGGTGGCATATGTTATATTTATGACATGCACACATCAAATGACCACTATGTGTTAATTTCACTTTCTCATCATCCATTCCTCATCCCTAATCACTTCTTACATATCCCTCATCACCATTTATCACTCTCTCCTCATTCCTAATTATCCTTAATTACCCCCTCATTGACCTTAATTTCCATAGTCATCTCTAATCACTCCTTTAGCATACCCAATAACTCATCCATTTACCTTAATCATACCTCATCATCCCTAATCACTCCATCATTATCATTCTTCATTGACCTTCATTATCCCTCATAATCTATAATCACTCCATATCATCTCTAATGACTCTTTCGTTCATTATCGACATCCTTAATCATCCCTAGTCACTCCCTTATTATACCTCATAACATCTAATCAATCTTTCCTCACTCTTATAATCCTTAATCACTCCATAATGTACCCTCACCATACCTCTTTACTTTGTCAATGACCTTCACCATCCCTAATCACTCCCTCATCATCTAATGTAAGTAGGCTTCTTATAGGTTTGTTGATTTAGGTCTTATAGGTCTCCTTTAGGATTTGTAGCTTTATTTTATTTTTTCATACCATATATTTAACTCCTTATACTAAAATAATTCTATTATACTCTGATTTTTTATACTCACTCAATAAATTAGGTTTATTATTTTGAAGTACACCTCCTTTTCATGACATAAAAAGTATGATCTTCTCTTAAGGCTTTTAGTTTTTTTCTAGGTCTTAAACCTTATTTGTATCCTCTTTACTAAAATTCAGTCCCCTTTGACTAATATTGTATACTTGAACACCTATTT
>JARHVA010006126.1:450000-542500 GCA_037957365.1 Torreya grandis | reverse complement strand
ATAATTTATTGTTCCTAAATTAACATAAATAAATATTTCTAAAAAAAAATCTAGGGATTTAAGAGTTAACCACCCTCGACATACCACCAGAGAGTGTCTACCATATGTAGCAGGAAAATATGAATTAACACTATTAGATGTAAAAAATGTAGGGAAGGAGGGGGCAGGGAGGTTGGGGTTGATAAGGCTCTAGCCTATACTATACCATCTCATTTTAGTTCCCCTTGATATTGTTATGTATACATTACATTCCATGATGTGTTTGAATAATTTACTAAGTTTATAGTGGTTTGACATTTTTTTTAATTTTGATACTAATATGCTTAGTTAGTCCTATAAAAATAGGCTAATTGTAACCAACATATACAAAATAAATGCATGTTGGCTTGGTCAGTCTAGGTCCCACCATCCTCCCAATAGTGTTAAAAAGTCACTAATGTCATTGTTTCATTAACTCCCTTAAATCTAAACATGAAATGCACTAAACAACATGCATAAATTTATCGATATGAATCAAATGATGTGGAGGGGAACTAATAAAATTATCTAAATTTTCAAAATTAGAGCATACATTTCATGGTATGATTACAAACCTACATGAATTCCAATATATTTCTAAGAATCATGAGTTGTAACTTGGATGAAACATGATAGAAGAGATTGTTTCCCCATTTTATAACATTGTGCATCAAGTCCAAAGTTGTAAAAGGAGTAAGCAAGGAAGTTTTAAAAAGAGTAATCATTATGTATACCCCTACAAATTTGAAACACATTTAATCAAGGAAGCATTTTTCCACCTCATCCATCGATCTTAGTTAACACACATCATACATAGGTTAGTCCATTGGTGAAATATACTACCTTTTATATGTAGGAAAATCAAAAATATCATTCTCAACATTTACCATGCACTTAAGTAGTGTAGTAAATAACTTGTTTGAATCTTGACTTAGAAGGAATGACCAAGTCAAGAGAGTAAACAAGAAAACAATTGTTAACTAGTGTAAGATTGTTTGAATCCCTAAGTTAATTATGCCAATATATCTTGTTGTATTCTTAATCATGGGTAGCATAGAGAATTCAAATGAAGTTTTTGATGGAATGCCTCAATGAGAAATAACACATGAGGCTATTTAACTTAATGAAATTTGGCATATATCCTTCCATCCATGATATGCAATAATGACAATAGTTGCAACCACTCATTATGGTGATATTGGGAGAGTATGGTCCTTTACTTAGTTTTAACTCATGTCCCAATGATGGAAATTTGTCCCATAATATTAATACCATTTTCATTATTTTTATTTTATTCTCACCATTCATACCCTCCAAAGGTTGACACAACCTTCAGTTTACAAACCCCATTTTATCAATAATAAAATCCAATCATCTTGATACAAAGGTTTTAAAATAACCTTAGAGATGAAATTTCCACTTATCACCCACAATAATCTTGTTTTTAAAGAAATTTTGGTTAAAATAAAGTGTAATTCTCATCCTTTTATAGATTCTTTATTTGTAAAGAAGTCCTTTTTGAACTAGGTAGGTAATTTGTGAGTTTGCCTTAACCAATGCACATGTAGGCATAATTTATATTCATTTATACACTAATAGCTATATTTGAGATTCTTTTTCTCATTTTTTTTGGATGGGGAATATAATATGTATAGACTTATTACAATACAATAGGAAATTTTACAATTGGGTATGTGTAGTCCCAACTAAGACATTGGTATATATTAAGCTCCTCCGTTATATTTCTAATTAATTATTATGAAATAATAATAAGACATCCTAATATGTATTTCTTTACCTCTTAACATATAACATTTGTTTGGAATAAATTACATGATTTTTTTTATTTGCAATTAGTTTAACTTTATAAGACATTTTTTTTATTATAAAGCGAAATATGGCCTATGCTAAAATGAAATTTAGTATTTCATATTAAATTTAATTTTTAAATTTATTTATGTTTGAAAAAGTATTTATGTGCATAGGAATTTGTGAGGTGGTTAATTATTTTTGTATCGTTCCATTAGATGTGTACCTTGGATGTTATGCTTGTGATTTATGGGCACAAGTTTATGGAATTCCCATAGTTACCTTTTAGTTTTATATTCCCAAATTAAAACATATAAGTTTGATTTTATTAAAATCTTACCAATACTTTCTAATTGTTTCATATAAATTTTTAGATCAAATAACTCCCTTTTCATGTTCTCCTTGAGTTTTTTTAGCGCTATGCCAATAAACTTTATGTGACAATTTCTCCTTGCCATGGATTGACTAATGTTGTGTTGGTTTATGATATGAAAATATTCCTTTTCATACCCAATTTAATCTTTGTTTCCTTATTAAAGCATACTTTTTCATTATGAACAAGTAAATTTTAATGGGTGCTACCTTATTGCAACATATTTGTTTATTCTAGTCAAATACCTTTTCATGGTCTTATTGATTGTGTGCTTACTCCACATGACAAATACATTTATAACAAACATCTTCCTTTAATGGTTTACTTGAGAATGTGTGAACTTGAGTTTTATTCAAAAATTATCTTGAAATTTATGTCTCTTTTACACGAAGATTGAAATATTCATCCATATTTACAATTTAGATGTTTTATATTGCCAGTCATAAAAATTAGCTTGTTGTTTATGCCTTTTATAGCCAAACATTTTTCACTAATGACATTGAAATTTTGATTTTTACGAGTTATGATTACCTCTTTCTTTGTTTTTTTTTTTATAGCCTCATCCTTTGTTTTTGTGGCTATATCCTCTTCCTTTTCCAATTATAATATTAACCAAAAGCCATACCAACATGGAATTTTTATTCAATAATGTTTAATAAATTTTGTTCATGTATGTAAGATAGTTGTTTTGCTCATTATATAAAATCTTAGTGTAGGATTTTTCCCACTTATATTTTTACCTACATGGTTATTATTTGGCTTGCTTAGGGTAGTTAAGGTCATTAGGGGAAATACACATAATGTGTTTTCTAATTGTGACTTGAGTTTTTGCCTTTGTGGTGACCTAATATATCTCTATGTAATGTACTTGCTTTATATTTTTTGACAGATCAATCACTTAATGAACATTTATGAAGGCCATATTTCTTTACATTTTTCTCACCCACTCCTAGTGTTTTCATTCAATTTGTGATGCTATATATCTTGGAGTGAGCCTACATGGTATCATAACTCTAATCTCATATCCATTTTTCCATTTTTAAAATCCTTGGTGAGATCTTACCTACTAGCATTCTTATTTATTTTCTTGATTTTTAATAGTTTCATATATTTGGTGGGATTTTGGGTAAAATCCATAAAAACTATACAATGGAAGTCTCTAATCATAAAATGGATAGTTCCATCATATTTATAAAAAATAAAAAACCTAAAATAGAAATTAAGCATGACATATATTAGTGACAACAATTTTTGGTTATTTTTAGAGGGCTTAAGAGCTTTTTTAATGGTTTCACACATATCTATACAATGGGATTCTAAAATCAAGAAACAATTTTAGGATTATTAAAAAAATTCTAGGTTTTTAAATTTCTCAAATGGGTCTTTACTAGTTTTTGTGTAAGGCATACCAAATTTACAAATCTAGGCATTTTTCAACTTCAGTGAAGTTTCTACCCACTACAAACACCTTGGTAGGTTTATACACCTCAATGAACATTCCATGGTGTAAAATATCCTATGAAATAATTTTCCACCCTTATATGTACCTTTGACATACTTGGTGGGAAAATAACCTCTGATGGACATTTTTCCCTACACGAGTAACTATCAAATTCCAGCCCCTATATATGCACCCATCAAATTCCATCGAGCATTTACACACCCCTTATATTATGTCAAGTGTTTATGCTCCCCTAAAGTTTCATTGAGTATTTTTCACATCTTAGGTTCTACTAAATATTTATGTACCCTTCAGGTTCTATTGAGTTTTTGTGCACCTCTTGAGTTATGTCACCTGCTCAAGCATGCCTTGGAATCTACCACCATCTAGGAAAGCATCAAGTTTCACTAAGTACATGAGAAAACCCCAATTTATACCCACCTTCTTATTTTAACATTGTCACATCCAAGAGGCCATCAAATTCAATATAGTGGAAAGTGTCAGTAGTCTTTTTCCAAAATGGAGGCATTTTCTATTTCTACCTAATTTTTTCATGAAATCAAGATTTTCAAATGACTGTAACTTTTTATTGGTAACTAGATTTGAGCTTCATCTTATTAAAAAGTACTCTTTTTTCTTAATTTAAACATTTGTGGTCATTTTTGACCCTCTAAATTCACCTATTTTTTTCACATATTATATTTTTTAGAGGGATTATCGATATAGCCCAACATCCCTCAAGTTCTTTCATACTTATGCACTAATTACTAAAGACAAATTCTTGATTACGTTTGATGTCTATATGAACATGTTTGTCTTTGAATATTTAATGGGGGTCATTACTAATAGTTTTAAGGGGTACTTTTTGGTTTTGTGCAATCTTCAGTTTCTCTTTTGCACATTCTCATTTTTTGCATTGTGTTGATTCATGCCTTTACTACTCATTTGGATGAATTTTTAGTTGTGCCTAATATCCTATTCATTAGAATGTGTTATTATTATAAATAAGGGTCGTTATAATTATTTCATTTCATCTTACACTTCTTTGGTGTCTTCTTTCTATCATGACAACTTCACTTAAGAGATACACATGAATTAAAGTTGATTTTACACTAGTGATTTTTCTTGGAAAGAAAAACTATGCTTCTTGGTATGCTTACATGGAATACTTATAAAAAATGGAAATAATTATATTCCATTCTTGTATGGATATATTATTACTCCCATTTACTTTTATAAGTATATTAATAAGGCTAACACTTTGGAAGGTTCGTGGTTCATTGTTACTGCACATTTCATGAGATGTACATCACCATGTGTATCTCATCATGTGACCCAACACTATTTCGATCATACTTTAGTCTCTTTTTACATATATTGATATTTATATCACTCTTACTCTTCTTCTTCCTGTCATCTCTTTAGGGAATTTTTTACTCTCTCATTCTAATCCTATTTCCTATGATGACACATCCATGGTGGATAGTGTTATTCCTTATATCAAGTTACCACTACAAGAAAAGATTCTAATAGACCTTATCTACCCAATTATAGATTATAATTCTTGTGCATTTGTTCTTATAGATCCATTATAAATTTATACTCTATAGGACTCTACTATTTACAATGAAACCATGAGAGCATCAATGACTCTTCTCTTCTTGTGTATATTTAATTTGTATATTAATGTGATTCACTTGCAGTCTCTTTTAAAGCATCAATGGTTTTTAAAACATGATCTTCACTTCACATGGAAATTAGTTTAACAAATGTTCCATGCCATTATCATTCATCAAACTCATTTGTACTTGATGACACTTCTAAGCCTAATCATATCTCTAAGATTGATGACTCTTTTACTAGCATAGATGAATACAATAGTGATGGATACACACCTCCACCATCTTATTGTTATTTTCTATTTATTAAGGAGTTAGTTACTGATACACCTACCTCTAGTCCACTTTTTCCATTGCAGGGTTTAGGTATATTGATCCTAGACCCATTAGACATTAGGTAGTCTATTACATAGTTATAGTGTATTCCATAGTCCATTTTAACCTCTACTCCAATTGTACCATCATTTCGTAGATAAGTTGGCCCTATTACAATTATGAGGAGCATCATTCCTTGGTTGTATTTCCATCAATCATTTAGTGTACACACATAGAGTTCTAGGGTGATCCATTATTCATTGCATCCACTTCTAAGAGTCTCACTTTAGTGGCATTACATTCAATTCTTTTACATGATCTTTTCAAACATATGCCACACTTATATTTTGAATCCTACAAGGATTTTATTTATAATTATACCTCCTTCATCTTCCATTGTGTAATTCAAAAAACTTCTTATACGCCATTCATGTTCTTATTTTGGAAAAGGTAAGAAACTTTATTCAATGTGAATGGAGCTACTTAAGTCCTTAGGTAGAAGATATTGTCAGCAACATTCATCATTTTGTTGGCTCTACTATTGGCAGCTTCACCATCTTGTATGGAAAGTTCTTAGTTATCTTATCTTTGTGATCTATTACTCTCACTTGTGGAGTCATTTTTAGCTATGCCTAATTTCCTTAGAATGTGCACTATTTCTCACCTTGTCTCTTTTGGAGGCATTTTTAGCTATGCCTAATTTCCTTAGAATGTGCACTATTTCTCACCTTGCTCTCTTTTGGAGAAAAAAGTAGTCGTATGGGTTTTTTCATTACTCTTTCCACTTGTATGGATATTGGAGTGATATGATAAAAACTAGTACAAATAATTCACATTCATCACAGTACTTTAGGAGAGAAGAATAATATGCATCCATGTATTTTGGAGTAATAAAACCATCAAACACTTAAAACACATATTAAATTTCCATCATATAATTTCCAAAAAATGTTATAATATTGGATTAGTTATTGTATGGATGTGCATAGTTGTCCCTTAATTACTTCCATGGGTTCCAAATATTAGATTTATGTTTATGGTTGGTAAATTTTAAATTGATATGTATTTATTTTTTAATTTTCTAATTATTTTATATTTGAATTTTTAATTTTCAAACAAGATTGTGATATGTTGGAATGGTTTATTTGGTAGATGTAAATAGGTGTCCTAATACTTTTGTTTGTTAGGTCTCATCGTATGGACCCAATTTATTTATAATCTCACAAAGATTGCTACTGTTGTATTATCATATCCCTTCTTAGAGATAATTACCTTTATTATATAATACCAATGTCTTCAGTAAACCTTAATTTACATTGCATTATATTGATATTAGTTATATAATTTGATTAATTTTTTCTATAAAAAATCTTACCAAACGTAAATAAAAAATATTCTATGTCATGATTAACCTCACTTACAGTCGATGTCCTCTCATAAATCAACCAACTTCAACATTAACAACTATAGTAATCAACATGTTCTTAACACAATGAATGTTTGAAAATAAGGTAATCAAATTTTTAAACATGGTGTCAAATTTTTAAGTAACTTATTACAAACGTAAATAAAAAATATTCATGTCAAAGACTTATAATGCCATGCAACCAAAAACATTAAAGAATAATGAGTGCACAATGGTGTATTCAACAAAACATAATAAATGCACAACATAGAAACCCATGTTAGGGATGAGAGGTTTCATAGAGGGATCTAAGTGGACTGATTATATATCCTATTCAAAAATATCAAAAAAGGAATTACACTTTGAAGAAAAAAATATAAATAAAGATATATCTCCAAACCTATAGATGAACCATCCCATTGAGGTTGTGAAGACAAAAATCAAACTTGAATAAACTCTCAAATATAAAAGGGTTTGGTTAGAAACTAAACCTAGATTTCTCTAAGGGCTTTTTGATAAATGTCTTCATGCAATTAATAGAAAATCAAAATTTAAACAGTTTATCCCTACCTTTGCCACAATATTTTATTGAGGGATATAAATTATAGTATAGTGGAAACTAATATTTTAAATGTTGAATATTACAAACTTATGAGAGATGATTCAAAAAAAAAAATTCCTAAAAGAATTTTTTTCTAGGTCAAACTAAATTGTATGAAATTTTATGTATTACCGATGATGAATTTTTTTTAGTTTGATTGTTTTTTGTTGATAGTAATGATTCTTATTTATTTTTTTTCTAGGAGAAAAGAATAAACTTCCATTCATCATTGCATGTGTACCCTAACTTTTTAGGTTCTCATCGAGTTTTTAGATATACTAAGAGGGTTTTAGACAGTGTTTCCACTAGTGTGGGTGGGCTTCCCACTAGGTTGGGACAACCATTAAATTGCTGCCAACATCCCCTAATGGAATGTCAATGTTTGTTTCATTATTTTTTGAATACAGATGTAGATGAGGAGTCAACATAAATATTATTAATTATTCCCTATATATTATCCATGCCAAATTTAATATTCTTTTTACATAAGTATAATACACAATATTTTCAAACTTCACATCCACTTTGTGATTTTCTATGTTGTGTTTTATATTTTTGTATGAAGGGGTGGAGTAGAGCCAAGTTGAAAAGGGTATTAATTATCCACACAATAATTGTATATCCAAAAATATACATGAACCATTAGATGTACTTATTCTTTGTTCCTTTCCCATGATCATAAATGCATCTTTTTATATTTATGTAATAGTCAATATTAGACCACTTGAATATATAACAAAGTAGAGACATGGAGATGAGGGTGATAATGACCCCTAAAATGTGTTTATCCCCAAAAATGTGTAGACTGGTTGTATTTATTATTTGTTCCTTCATCATGTTCATAGATGCTTCTTTTTACATTCTATAGTAGTCAATATTAGACCACTTCACATCCACTTTGTGATTTTTTATATTGTGCTTTTATTTTAGTGTGAGGGAGCATAGAAAATCCAAGGTGATGAGGGTGATAAATACCCCCATAATTAGTTTTTTCCCATAAATGTAAGCATTTATTGTACTTATTCTTTGTTCCTGCATCATGCTCATATATGTTTCTTGTTCAATATATTTTTGGATTGACATGTATATTTTAGCAATTATGATAGGATGATGTGGAGTGGGATAAGGCTAAGGATAATGTTGAAAAGGATTTACAATGATAGTGAATAGCTTTTAGATGCCTTGAAATTTGATTCAAAGGAGGAGGAACTGAAACCTATAAGAGCATTTTCTTATTTTTAAGGATGATTTCTTATTTTTGTTGATTTAATCATTATTTTTTATGCTTCTAATCTCGTGTTTATTTTTTTAGTGAAATATTTTGAGTGAGTTTGAGATTATATAAATGGTTATCATGAAGTGGTATTTTCACTATTACTTAATGTGCCCATGTAACAATTTTTTTATGAGGTTGACCATCCATTTTGGTTACTAGGCAGACTAAACACTCACTACCTTAAGATTCATGGTAGGCAACCCATTTTAAGAAGGCTTATAGGTCATGTTAGTAGTGGAAAAATGAATATAAGTGGAAGGGTTTACACTAAAATATAAATGAAACACATGTCAATAGATTGACTTATAAAAATTTATAGTGTCATCAAGATGGATACACTAAAAAAAACATGAATGATGAGGGAGAATGTATTCCAATTATGTAATCTCAGTGAGATAAAATTAAAGGCTATCAATGATTAGGTGACTACATATGATTTAAGTGAAAATATACAACAAAAAAGACAAGTGTGCATAAGTTAGAGAAAGTATTATTGACAAATGGATGAATAAATACCAAGGGTGGAAAAAGGTCAAGGTGTAGGAAATAGTGAACATCATGTTAGATGTAATGTTTTTGAATGGTTTACATGCATTAAAATTTAACGTAATTTTACATTTATGAATAATAGATTTTATATGTCTAAAGTAATCACCATCATAAATTGAGAGAGGTGACCCTCAGGCCTATTCTAGTGATGATGATGGTATTACATTGAGGGAATACCTTTCACAAAAAGGGAAAAAGGTTTTTGGGAGGATAATAAAAGTTAAAAAATAGCGATGATGAGATACCTCACATAGGTAAAATCAATAAATTTTTCCACACAAACTTTTATTATATTTATATTTAGAATTAACTCTATTCTAATATTTGTTATTGGTCCTTTGTAATGGAATGCCACAAAGGAAGCATGAGACCCCAAGGTTATTGTATTGTTGAGTGATAATGATGGAAATGATGAGGATAATATGATCATAGATGCCCATGACATAGTCTCTGATTATTTATCCACACATAATTTTAGTTTACACCATGGTGGCAATGTGTGGTTGTATGCCTCAAGTTGTATGGATGGAAAAGGCACCATAGTACCTTTTAAGCAAGGATAAACTTGTGATGGTGTGCCTACCCTGAATAACTATTTTATTTTAAATATTTTTAGTTTTTTGTATGAGGATCTATAGTCATTTTCCTTTGTAAGGTATTAGGATATGTCCCAAAATAGACATTAAATGACATTTTAAGTGAATAAATGAAACATATGAAATACTATTAACTCAAGAAATAATCAATCCATAAGATTAAAATGAGATTTGATAATTGGAAACCCCATAATATATTAGAAACTTTGCAATAATAAATCTCTAAATACATAACATGTAGAAGTTAAGAGAGAGAAAGAGAAATAATGGCCTTAAGACAAAAAAGCATCACAAGGATGTAATAACAAGAGTAAGATAAAGAATATATCACTATAAATAATTAAAAAGATATAAAGAGAAGATATTAATAAATAGAGTAATGAGGAATAAGGAGTTACATGTGCAAGTTTTAACATGTGTGCCAAGTGTCCCTAATCCTCTTACAAGTGGAGAGGATGTGTTTGACATGTGAGAGGAGAGAAGTTGCAAGTAACTTTTAAAATTTTAAGGAGGAAAAAAATGTGAGTGACACCTCATAAAATCCATATTTATTTGAATTAATAATTCACATAAATACAAATTCTCCACACATGAATAAAACTTAAGATAAAACATTATCTTAAATAAATAGTAATCTGACACACTTCTAAAGACTTAGAAAATGACCCAAATAATATTAATTCTCTAAAACTCTCCCTTAAGATTAATTTTAGGATACAAAAGTGGAGAAAACCTTTTACAAACAAGGAAGGGAGTTGAAATTACATAATACTCCCCCTTAATGAAAACTACCTTCAAGACGAATTGCAATGGTTTGAGAAAACAATGAAGTGAATGTACCACCAAAATTTATAAATATAAAAGTGTGATCATAAAAAAATATTTAATAATATTCTTCAAATAATGTGTTTGATCTAAAATGGAACAAATACTAACAAGGAATAATGATCCATAAATCTATAAAATGAATAAGATAACATTAATCTTTCAAGCTAAGTAACCAATATGTCAAAAATATAATGTACATACATAATATAATAAAAATAAATGTACAAGTAAGAAAATTTAAGTAAAAAAAAATTCTATCATAAAGTACATAAACCTACATAAAAATAAGCTAGTTAAAAAATCTATAAATAAATCATATATCCTTTGCAGCAAAGGGTAAGGAATGTAACAGTATTATTTTATTAATCAAAATGGAGACAAAAAAGGTGTCACTTGTAAAAAATATTCTACATAAAAAAATAGATTAATTATCACAAGAAGACATATCAAAGTCTCTAGAAGATTCATTTTCTTTAGAAATCTAAACAATTTTATCCTTAGAGGTAGGAGATTTAGTAATTTTTTAATAATGCAAAGTGTCATGCATGGATTTATCACAATACTTGTAAGGATGTAATTTCAAATATTAAAATATATGATGCCCATATTTTCCACAATGCATACAAGGTTTGACATTTTTTACCAAAGCATGAGCAATAAAAGTAGTATAACGAAAAGAAATTATATTATAAATCTTTCGATGCAGAGAATGATAAGATGTCAAATTTGTATTAGAAGTAGTAGAATATAAAAATAAAGACCTTTATAATTTACATTAAAAGTAGGGAAAATAGGTCTAAGAACACTATATTCACACTTACCAAGTGCACGACCTGAATAGCTCATACTGTACATAATTTTTAAGCCAAAGTTGGTAAAAAATATTCAAAGAAGATTTAGGTGTTTGAGAAGCACAATAAGTTTCACAATTATGGGAGAGGGGGTTATGTTTAAAAGACACAAATTTAGCATTTAATGTATTAATATATGTTTACATAGTTTACATTTACTCAATATAAGAGGCTTGTAAACTGTTTAAAGATAATTTTGGCATACATTTTATCATTTGAGAACACAAATTTATTCATTTTGAAGAGCGATATTTTACATAGTGTTATTAAAAACTAGAAAACATGTCAATTTAAAAGCCACAAGAGTAAAATATACCAATTTAGATTTCATTAAAAAAAATTTCAATTATTAGAAGTATTGATTGATCTAAAGAAGATTTAAAAATATTTACCTTAATAAAAACAAATTTTATATAGAAATAGGTTTTTTTTTTAAACTCAACTTTTTTTTGGAAATAATAATGCCACGGTTTTGATGATTTCTCTCAAAGTGTGATGTGGGTTTCTCAAAAAAATTGTAGTATTATCTTAGATACTATATTAGAAAAATATATAAAAAATATAGGGAAAAAAATAGAAATAAAAAGTAATGGACCATTTTTCAGATGTGTTTTAGTGTAAAAATGACTCAAAAATTTAAAAAATAGAATTATAATTCTAAATGTAGCTATAAATAAACCAAAAGAAACATAAACATTTTTAGAAACATGAATAAAGATGTTAGAATCCAAATAAATTCTACTCTTAATGCATTAAAAAAAAAGTTAGTTTGTTGCCATAAAAGGTGTCCAAAAAATTGATTTTTCACCAAAAACCTTGAAAATTAAGCAAAAAATGAGGAAAAATAGCCATTTCCACCTCCAAATATATAAAAATATCAACATTAAACATTAAATAAACTATAGTTCCAATACCATATTAAGATTTATCCCAAGATGGGAATTAAATGATGTTCCAAATAAATAAATGAAGCATAATAAAATAATATTACCTCAAGAAAGAATCAAGCTACAAGATTGAAATGACAGTTCACAAGTGAGAAAACTGTAAAATACAAAAAAAACCCTACAATCTATTAAAAGCCTTGTAATAATTAATATCCACATATATATAATTTAGAATGTGTGTGTGTGTGTGTGTGTGTGTGTGTGTGTGTGTGTGTGTGTGTGTGTGTGTGTGTGTGTGTGTGTGTGTGAGAGAGAGAGAGAGAGAGAGAGAGAGAGAATCACAAGGATGTAATATCAAGAGCAAGAGCAAGATTATACCACTACCAAAATGTAAGAGGAGAGGAGGATAAAAGATTAATAGATAGATCTAGTATAAATAAAGAGCTATATGTGCAAGCTTGAGTATATGTTCCAAGTATCCTTAATATTATTACAAGTGGGAAGGATATGTGTGACATGTGGGGGTAGAGGAACTACATACAATTAACTCTCAAAATCTTAAGAGGAGAGGAGGATAAAAGATTAATAGATAGAGGTGAGTGACACCTATAGAATAGGATTTATATGAATTAATAACTCACATAATCTAAATTATCCAAAAATGAATAAAACTTAGGATAAAATTTAACCTAACACACTCCTAAAAACATAGGAAAGGACCCAAATAAAAATAATTCTCCAACACTAGAATTGAGGACACACTACAAAATAATGTCATATATATATATATATATATATATATATATATATATATATATATATATATATATACATATATATATATATGTATATGTATATATATATATATGTATATATATATATATATGTATATGTATATATATATATGTATATATATATATATGTATATATATATATATGTATATGTATATATATATATGTATATATATATATATGTATATGTATATATATATATGTATATATATATATGTAATATATATATATATATATATATATATATATATATATATATATATGTATATATATGTATATATATATATATATATATATAAGCATTTAACCCTACCATTTTTATTTTGATGTTGTTGTATCTTGTAATTTTATTTAGGATTTGTATGAATATGACCTGGCATCCTTGAATGCATTATGATCGATTTATTATTGGTATATTCACGTTCTATTTTAAAAAATAATATTTTTTTCTTCATATAGGTGTCTCATTCTTGTTATTCATCAACCTGTCTAACCTTGAGAATTTAAAATGTGATTTTATTTATGGTAATGTGACATATAATCAAATTAATTTCCATCCACTTATAAATCATTATAATTTCCATGCCACAAACATGGATATTACTTATCATCCATTAGCATGGACACACACACACACACACACACACACACACACACACACACACACACACACACACACACACACACACACACACACACACACACACACACACACACACACACACACACACACACACAGACTCAGACACACACACACACACACACACACACACACACACACACACACACACACACACACACACACACACACACACACACACACACACACACACACACACACACACACACTCATATGCACACACACAAGCATGTGCATGAGTGCATGTACACGTACCCACATACACACACACACATGACATATATGATGTGAAATGATGCATATTATTTTTAAATGATATTTCAATAGTGTTTCATTTATGTATTATCCTAGTTAATAAGTGTTTTATTTATCTATGATTTAAGAAATATTATAGTGGTCAATATTGTAATTAGTGATGAACTATAATATATTGCTTGGTTAAATGATGCAATGATATTCACATGTACTTATGCAATCATGTTTATATTTAATGATGTTGATAAGTAACTATGTTCACATGTAATCAATTGTGTTCACGTGTTTACACTATTATTTTTTGAATGTTACAAAATTCAATAATTATGTGCACATGTTCACATTTCACTATGTATGTTGACATGTAATCATGGTTGGATGGAGTGCTATATAGTATTTTGCACATGACTTGTCTATTTTACCTTTATTTTTTTCATCTCATTTATTTTTTTACTCAATAAAATCTCACAACACTACAATTAATGTCTATGGAGCCTAGTTTGAGGAGCAAAAAAGGGGAGGGTGAGGATGGCCCCACTTCAATAGATCATATCAAGTCTATTGAAGGTACAAATTCATGATTTTATGTGTTATTTTTTTACAGGGTTAAATTTTTATTAGGTTTAAGTTTTAGAAATTGATAGTTTCTTATATTTAATCTTGTATTTTTACCAAATTTTGATTCTTTTCTTTCTTTTCTTACATTTTTTTTCCATTTTGGAATAAAATAATGTAAAATTGATTGTCTTCTCTTAATTTTTTAGCTTCTATTATCATATAGGTTTTATGAAGACATTTATGTCTTTCATTAATTCATAATCACCAATTATAAGACATAATTTATTCTTTGGATTTTTTGATGATGAGATGCCTTTCATGAATTCATAAGTGTGTAGTATACAAAGTTTAGTAACCTTATTAAAAAGGTGGGACACAGACTTTAATGAATTATAAGCTTATCAAAGTGATATTTTCTAATTTTTAGTACTTACAGTTCTAAGCTTGCAATATCCAAAGCTTTTATGTGTAGGATTTAGTTTTATATCCCATATCCCTTAAGGTTACCCAATTATAGTAGTGGTTAGTCTAGGATCCTTTCACAATAATTCTTATATATGTAATTTCTTGTGCATCTATAAATACTTTGATTGTATTGAGGTTATTTAACAATAATGTGATCATATTATTATAGATGTAGATACTAAAATGATGCATATGGTTATATCTATATGGAAATGTTGAGTTTTCAATATGGGAAATGATGTTTAAGGATTGTTATTTTGTTTTTAACCTTATTATCTAATGGGAATCAATCCGATAGAGTCATTGATCTAGGTAAAATAAGGACAAGTAAATTTTACAATATATTGCATGGTATTATATTTTTACATCTTTATTTCTTGTATTTTATATTTACATTAGGCTTTTATGCTAATAGTGGTACCTGGAAATGAGTACTCCTACTAGTTTTGGTAAGGACCACTAATGCGCTATTTAACATATTTCATAAAATTTTGAGTTACTATCAAAATAGCCTTTAAAATAGTATCACACATGTTATTAAGTAAATTCTAGCTGGGATAACATGATCCCATGGATAAAACCTTTACCTATAACTTAGATAAGTGTTTTGTTGAGGAAATGAATGCTCACTAGATAGTGTAAATACATCAGATCTTAATACTTAAAGAGGTTGATAGACATGGGAGGTGATCCATTTTTCCTAAAAAACTCCTACATGTATTTATAAAAAACCTAGAGTCAAGTTCCTCTTTTTATTATTTATGTCTTTCCCTTGATCAATAATTCATAGGGGTTAAAATTCATTAGATTCATTGAAATTAAAATAAATAGGGAATATGAGCACAACCATAAATTATCTAAGATTTTATTATTATTATTATTATTTTGTTAATAATACACTTTTTATGTACCAATGAATGAGAATATGTTTAATGACATACAATAAATATTCTTTCACAAATTGCATTTAGTTTTTGCATGCTTTACTCTTTCTTAGTATAAATCTAAACTTAAGTCATGTTATTTTGATAATCACAAGGTACTTATAGATTTATGAGTATCAATGTTTTTCATGAAGTTTTTCACACTTAGTGTTGTGATAATACCTAAGAGAATCAAGGCTTGAAAATGTGGCATTCGAGTCTTATAGTCCTATGTGTTGATTATTGGATTTAACATACCCTAGTTAATAGATATTTATAGATTAGATAAGAAAATATATTTTTTGTATTACTTGTTATGTTTTATTTTGAATATCCCAATTCACACAAATAATTTATATTTTGCATATTCTAGTTCATGTAGTTTGCATATGCTTTAAAATTGTTATGTTGTTTTTTACTTATATAGTTTGCATTTAGATTGAATGTCCTAATATTAGTTGGTTCTTGAGAGGCTTTTATATTTTAAACATCATTTTCCAAAATTAATTTCCGTTGGTAATGTTGGTAATTTTATTAATGCATTATTCTTTGTAGAATCTAAGTGTTGTACCTCAATGATTGTGCTGAATTTTTATTCTTTTTCAGAAACAAACAATCCAATTTGGTTGATGTTTGGAAAATTTCTACTGACAATTTTGTGTATTTTCATTTTTTAATAGCTTTATAATAATTGTCTCTTTATTCCATAATTTTTTCTTGTAGTAAATTATCATACACACCATTCATCAAGCTTCTAATAGTTAGTGTTAGTTTTAGTTGCAATTGATGTTTATTTTCTATATTTATACTTTATAGTAATTTACCATTCATTCACAATATAAATGAAATGTATCTCTAATTATAATGATAATGGCTAGCCATTACTCAAATATTATACTCTATGATATATAAATCTATAAATGAGTAGTTGTTGTCATTAAGGGTGGATTAAATAGTGTGTAATTCAATTTTCATTAACCAATGCACCTATAGGCATAATTAATATGAAACTAAGCGTAACTAGGTTCTAAATAAAAATAATAATGAACTTATGTGACATCACGAAGGAAATAAAATATAAATGAGTTTTACTGCACTTATAATGGCATTTATTTAAGGGTCTCTTTTCTTACCATGAATATAATGACACATGTATTTTACCTAAGTTAAAATTGGTGACATTATGACTATTTATTTTAATAACATGTCAATCTATACAATTTAAATTCTTTTAGCTTTAATGATTCAAATCCTTGCATTTTTTGCTTAACACCTAGAGCATGAGATTAATAATGACTTTAGGGCTTATTGAAGTAGTAATGTTAAGAAATACTATATTATAAATTGAGTATTAATTGATGAATTTTATGGATGAGACCATGTGGTTAATATATATCCTTGGTAAACAAATATCTATGGAAAATTCACTTATTTTGTCATATTTATTTCATGTTCCATGTTGCAGCTTCTGTACATAAACTTCCCTTTTTATTTCTTTTTTGTAGAGATGATGAAATATTTAATATGGTATGTTTTAGTTTGATTTAAAATTATATGAAAACTACTATTTAATAATGTATGTGTTAAGTTTGGTTAACTTCCATATGCAAACTTCCATGAACTCCAATATTAAAAGATAAAAACGAAAAGTTATTGATTCAATATCATAAATGCACCAAACTAAACCAATGGGAGAATTTATGTACATAACATCCCAATGTACAAAATAAAATATCAAATCTATGTAAAAATTATGGTCCCACCAAATATGATGATGATGACAACCCAAAATGAAAAATGGTCAACATTGTAAACAAAAAGAGAATATGTACTTACTAGTTATTACAAGGACAACTAAGGAAAGGGAATTGGACATGTGATTTTTTTTTTAAAATAATGTGAGTGTTAATGATATAAACCATCAATTATATTCCCCACCAACTAAATTAAGACTATATCACATAAACAATGTGGGGATAAAACCAATGAATATGATGAAAATATCCCAATACAATAATAATGTCATTAATATATGGATTTATGGTTATAATACCAATTAAAGAACATATTTCCACATAGATGGATTGAAAGGGTATGTAAAATAACATTTACCATGTCACCCTTGTTGGTGAGAAATATTGTACCTTTTGTTCAATAAATTATATCAATAATAAAACATGAAGGACAATTCACAAAGCTGTGATACATAATTTTACAAAAAAACAGAGAGCCAACACTTCTCGTGTTATGCTTCTTGGGACCAATGGGGGCAGACTTTAACTAATTATTTAGTGTTCATGACTAAAATATCTTTATTAGGCTCAAGAACACAAGTCCAAAAGTAAAATGGATCCTAATAATGCTTGTCTATCCAAATATTTGTCACTAACACTCTCAAATATCCATTTACACAACTTACATATTAGGACTAAAATCATGAAAGATTGTCATATGGATCCAAACCCATGCTATATTTATAATATAAATTAATATATTTGTATTTTTAGATAAATAAGGTAACATACATATCATAAATATTGAAACACCAATTAGAGAACTTACATAAGTTTTTCATAACTTAATATGCAAAATTATATGAACATAAAACAAAATTATTATGATTAAATTTTGATACAATCTACCTAGATTGGTGACTTATTCCATTGGGATAATAAAATGAACAATTAATATACAATAAATATTAATATAAATGTGTGAAAATATGGCATACATTAAGAACTAAGGAACATATATGTAGTTATCCCATGAATGATAAAAAACTAGAAATGTTTGAAAGTAAAACTTTTATTTCTATTAATGATAATTTTAGTTTTACATGAAATGCTTCACTTGCTCATATATTTGAAAATAAATATGAGGATAAATATTAATTAAAATAATTATTTTTTAAAACTCATAGAGCATAGTATATGGTAGATCTAAGTATTTTTACAATCTTAAAAGAAGCAGATCTAAGGAACATGATTTTATCCAATGACCATAAACCTAGCCTACAACACCTATTAAGAGAACAATAATAATTACCTTCACATTTGACTCTTTCTCCAATTTAGCCCCTTTTTCTATAGATTTATGATAAAAATACCAATTCAAGAAATATTTCCCCACTAACTATTCTTATCATTTAATAAATTATGAACACAAAATATTATTAAAAGCATTCTTTGTAATTATACAAATGGAAAGATTTCTAAAACATTAAAATATAATACTAGGATGACCTTGTTTGGAATCCATAAAACCTATTCATAATTAGGAAGATAAGACAATTGCAATGAAAAATAGTAAGTCTTGATTTAACCATGGATACATTAAGAGACAAAATAATTAGAGAAGAGTGTATATGCAATTAAAAAAATTCACATGAGCCAATTCACATACACTTTGTATTACTTTTTCATTAAAACCTCTAATCATCTTTAATTTTCAAAATATTACAGTACATGGCTAGGAATGAAAGTGTTGTACCATTCTCTTTGTGCCTTTTCAAATGTCAACACCACTAGACTAAAATTTTACATAAGAATTTATATAGGTAAAAAAAAAAAACCATTGCCATAAATTTGATTTATAGGGGCAACACCATTATAATATTCATCCTTAGTTTTAACATTAAATAAAATGGATTTAGGTAGGGGAATGCCTTGACTATTGGACATTGTATCCAATAAACAAAAATCAATAATAGTACAAGGCAAACCGGTAATTACTCATTAAAACATTAAAATACAATGATATATGAAGGCATGAAATATTTTTTATTGACTTCTATTAGGCAACAATTTTATGAATTTCATATATTTTTTGAATTCAAAAGTGTAATATACATATGAATGAGATTTTGATAAATTTAATGATGTATCAATTAGAAGTATATTCAAAAAATGTGAACACCTATTTACATCATTGAGATATTTTCTAGTCTTTGGTCTGATTTCATATATCTTTTAATCACATCATAACCAAAATGTGTGACCTTACAATGACTTATCAATGTAACCAACATAGAGATAGTTAATCTATACTATCTCCATCAAGTTTGTCTCTATTTCGATTCATTTCCCTATTTAGATCATTCCAAACTTCTTATTTTCATTTCTTATAAGAAGGGTTTGGAAAGATGTTTATCTCCTGTGACATGTTATGATGTCTTTTTCTGTTACTCATTTCTATGAAGCCTCTCTCTCTATGAAGGTTATTTTCTTGCCCATCATGTAATTATTAGAACTAATGATCCAATGGATTTTTTTTACTTGATATTAACCTAATATGCACCTTGTTATAAACATCTACCATATAGCTTTTGAATAATGATAATGTTTCAAATGTGCTTATTGTTGTGAAACATTTCTCAATAATATCCCAAGTTTTACATCTCAAGGCTTCAAGCTCATCAAATTTATCATGACTATGGATCTATTCATACAATGAAAAACATCCTATTACAAATGTTTATAAATATAAAACCAAATAAGTATGACTATAGACATGTCTTACTTATTATCCTCCCTATGTTGGTTTTCACCATCATCCATTAAATCTACTACTTCAACCTCATCTGTAGGATTTAAACCTCAAATATCCATACTTGATTCACCTTCATTTAGAGGGTTTTATCCTCGAGCATCCATACATGTTTCACCTTCATTTTCATTTATTGCTCCATTATCTATACACTGTGTATTCAAAACATATTAGCCAATTGAGACTCCTAAAAAAATAGTAAACAAAGAAAATAGAAGTGGAAATAAAATTTGCATTGTACTCTATATCATTTTTGTTGATGCACTCACTCACACCCTCCCGTGCATCCTAGAAAAATCCCTCTCTTCTTATATCTCTCATTATCTCCACCTTAATAACATGTTTATAAGTTTAGCCTTGGAGTGAAAATGAATAATTATACATTGGCATGGATGGTGTTTTAGTATAGATATGATAATGTAATGTCTCATCTATTTGAATCTACACCCAAGTTGTATGAGTGTAATTACTATGGAAGGTGACATTGTAATATAGAATTCAAAAATCCTTAACCCATGAAATATTTTCAAGTCTCTCTACTTTTAAGTACTTGTATAAGCCACTATGATTGCATATTTATGGCCATCAATAGTATATGTAAACAATTTCGGTAAGTTGGTAAACTAACCAATCCACCTTATGATGTGTATAATTATATATGGTGCTAAAGATAAATATTTTATGTTGTGAATGGTATAATTCTATGGCTACATTATTTACTTATTTATTGATGAGTGCAATACCCACAATGTTTAAGAAGCACCAGAATAAAAGACATAAGAAATCATTATCCACAACCAGTATTTATTAGTGGTGAGAAGATTTAAGTCTTCAGAGGTAGATTACTCTCAATTTTTTGGGCATCCTCTACACAATTTTGAATCAATAATTGTTACATTTTAGTGTTAGTAGTTGTCTTCTGATACAAACTTTGCAAATATCAATGTTGACATATTAGGGTAAAAGAAAACTAGTTTTTATAACTTAAACTATCTTCACAAGAATCATTGTGATGAGGGAAAAAAAACCTATTATCTATGATTATGTCATTTTATTAGGATATTTTATCCAGAGAAATCATCATTCATAATGTAAAATATTTATACTTTATTGGAGGGCATAATCTATGGAGTTGCATTTGTTCTAAATGTCTGATTTATTGGTTACAATCCATTTATATGGTGAAAACATTTAAAATATGTGACTCATTTTCAAATTTACTAGTCATATTATGACTATAGTTAACCAAAGATCAAAGAATATACAAACATCAAAGATGAAATCTTCAAAGGAGGGAAGTAGGGGATTGTGAAATGAATGTTATAAATCTATCGTCAAATGGACAAAGCTTAGTGGTATTTATCAGCATGTTAAGTGTCATTTCCATGATACCATCTATCTCTAAAGTCTAAGTATTATTATTTTGGTAAGCCATGCTTGTAAGAGAACATTTTAGTGTCATTAAATCAGTCTTATTATTACATCATGTAATGAAGGGTCCAAGTCAAATAACAAAACAAAGAGGTTTTCTATTTTTTTTAAAATTATGCATAATATTCATATGAAAAGTAATAGAGTATATAACAAGTCATAGTATGTATTATTCATTTAAATTAATATTTAAATGATTAATTTGTATATTTACTTGAATAATTAATATGTATATGATTGATTTGTATATTTACATGATTAATGGTATAATATTCATATGCAAAGTAATAAATAATATAAATATAATTAATTTGTATATTTACATAATTAATTGCATAATATTCATATGCATAGTAATTAATAATATAAAAGTTATGTCATGTATTATTCATTCATTAATCAAATAATAAATATTATAGTAAATTAAATATTATAATTAGTTTAATAATTTAATAATATCTATTTTAAAAATGACAAGTATTATAGTAAATTATAATAAATTAAATAATATACTCATTATAAATATTTTAAATATATTTATCTAAAATATGTCAAGAAATATTAATCTCGAGGTATTTATCTATTTTACAACTACAATAAAAGCATTTCGAGATTGATATCTTTCAACATCTTTTAGATAAATGCATTTAAGATATTTATATCAATAATATTTATAAATTGATATGTACAATTCATACTAAATATTAATTAATTCTATATTTTATATTCATTAAAATAAGAAATATATCATATTCATCTAAATAAGAAATATATTATATTCATCCAAATAAGAGATATATATAATTTAAATAAAATAGGATTTTCGGATTTAATGATAAATGATTTTTTTTAGAACTTACAAAAAATGATTTTGACAGAAAAATACAAAATTATTTTTAAGAATACAAAATAAATGTATATTTTTTCGAAAAGAACACAAATTATTTATAAATGAAAAATAAATAAAGAAAAATAAAAAATTATATATAACATTAAAAAATAATTAATAAAACATTTAATATTTATCCAAATAAATAATATATATTATATTAAATTATAATTAAAGAATATATATATATATATATATATATATATATATATATATATATATATATATATATATATATATATATATATATATTCTTTAATTCTAATTTAATATAATATAATATATGAAAAGGAATACAAGATATATAAAAATAACAAATTGTTATGGAAAGATATTGAATATGTAATATTATTGTAGTTTGAAAATGTGAAAAGGAGTATAAGATATATAAATGAAAAAAAATTGTTATGAAAAGATATTGAATATGTAATATTATTGTAGTTTTAAGGATTTGGGTCTCTTTTTTTTAGTTTTTTTTGGAAAGTTATTTTCTATGTTTTCAATTTTTCATTCATTTCATATGAAATGGAGAGAAAATTTTGAGGCCTTCCAAAGTTGGTCCTCACTTTCTCCTTCTTGTCTAAATATCTTATTTAGAGTAACAACAATGTTAAATTCTTCCTATAATATTTTTATATGCCTGTTACTATTATATGGTATTTTATTATTCACAAGGGGTAGATGGCCCAAATAATCTAATAATATGATTGATCTACCTCTAAAACCCATATTTCTATTTTCAAGATATGCTAGATGAAGTTTTGCATTTATGTTGTTCTTTTTTTTTTTTTTTAATCCAATGAAGCTCATTTCATTAATCAATATGTATTTTATATGTCAAATTTATTTTTGGAAACTTATGAGTCTTTTTCTTTCTAATTCATTAAAATCTACACTTGGTTTTCATAATGTTGGATTAATTTTTGAAGCACCAATATTAAATGTTTCAACTTTAGTTGGTGAAAGTAATAGAAGTGGATAACTTGCATAGTTGATGATTCATTTTTAAAACCTTCATGAATGGTATCAATTAGATATAATTTTCCTATTCCTGTTATTCATTGAATTATCATGCATAATGGTGTAACATTTTGATTTTGAATAAAATGTATAATGATTATATTAAGTGCATTTTTTATTTGGAATATAAGGTTCCATATGGAATATTTATTAGTACATCATTTGGTATGGGTAACCCATTTTATTTAATTATGCTTATGAATTTTATATGTTAGGACTTGTTCTAAAGTCTTAACGTTAGGTTAGTTTTTTGGTAGAAAATAATTACTATTGTAAATGGGGCATGCATCTTTTATAAAGACACCCCCATAAAATAAATAAACTTAGTTTAATTATTAGGTAGTTTTTATGTTTTATGTTTATTAATTAGATTTGCTTTACGGGTTGTTTTCCCGTATTTAGTTGGTTATTGGATTAGTTGTTTTTACCGGTCATTGGTAAAAACTATATAAATCCATATTTGCTTTGTGAAAGGGTTAACGGAGTAAAGGCACCCTTATGTAATTGTTATTTTGAAATTAATAAAATACTTGTGCACTCGCACTAAGTGGGGACAAGGTTCAATCTATTTTGATCCTAGAGTTATCAGTGGTATCAGAGCAAGGTTGGGAGCACGGTGAATTCGAAGGAGGAAGGTGTGATTTCATTTGGCATGAAAATAAGGTATGCCATATAGTTTGGTTTAAATATTTTGAAAAATTATTAAATCATTTTAATTTTTCAAAAATTATTTATATTTAAACCTGTATTTTCCATATACCACTGTCTGTTTTTTTTGGATCATTCATATCATTCATACTCCATTTTTTTTTCTTCTGTTAAGCCTCCTCATTTGGCATAAAAATGAATTTTAGCACTTAAATGTTATTAATTCATTATTTTTGAGCCAAAACTAGATTTGTACGGCCTTTTATCTGAGAAAAATACCTGTGTATTGTTTATTCATGGCTGCCTTTGGTATTTTCATCCATTCTCAGGCTTCTTAATGTCTAAATCCTCTCCAAATGACATTAAAACCTCTATTTATTCCATTTTAAATTGAAAAATTTGGAAAAAACCAGACTTGTACGGCCTGTTGTACGGCCTCCCAACATCCAGACTTCATTTTAATTCCATTCCCTGCAAAATACTTTAAAACAATTTGCAAAAACACAGTATAAATCAGTTTTTAGTAGCTTGTACGGATTTGTATGGCCTAGGTGAGAGAGAGCAGGTGGAGAAAAAGTTTCCAGCAGCAGCCATGGCATCCCAGGCAAGCATGGCGCTAGAATAAAGTTCAAAAATTAATTTTTTGCTGTTCTAAAGTTTTGTTTATAAAATATTTGCTGCTGGGTCCCATCCGGGAGAAAGCTTGAAGTGAAGGCTGTCAAATAAAAAAAAGAAAGGGAAAAAGAATTTATTTATTTACATTCTCATGTAATTTTTTTTAATTTTCCCTCATACATAGAAATTTGGTATAAATTTAAATTTCTGAGTATAACATTTTGTAAATGCTCTTAGAGCAATTGGTTAAGTTTATTTTGGTAAAAGCTTGCAAAGGAGGAGATCAAGGGTTCAAATCCCTTTTTGGAGAAAAGTTTATTTTTTGCCTTGGAATATACTTTTTTGAAAAAGGAATATTCTCTTTTTTAAATTCAGATTATTGTAAAACACATACTTATTGTATTGTGTTATTTATTTTTTCGAAAAAGGGGCAGAATTCAATCTTTTTTCTTTCGCATTGTTGTGGTGAGATAAGGGTGTAATTAGTGAAATAAGGTTGTAATTTGGTGAAATAAGGGTGTAATCATTGATTTTTGGTGCGGTTAAGTGCAAAACCCATCAAAAATACTTATTTTCTATTTTACGCTCTACGCGGAGGTTAAGTGCAAAACCCCGTAGAAGCAGTGTCTTGTGCAGTGAGTGTGATATTTGTTTCATTTCTTTCGCATTTTATCGCACGTTTTTTCTACTGCACTTTCTTTCATTTCAAAAATGCCAAAAATTTAGAATTTGCTTTTAGATGGTGATAGATTAACAATTTCTAATTATTCAAATTGGAAACGATTGATGGAGGCTTCACTAGTGTTTAATGAGTTATGGGATATTGTTAAGAATGAAAATCCCACATTGCCAACAGAACAGGCTAAGTTAGATATTTTCAATTTGTGTGATTCTAAGGCCTTAGCTCTTATTAAATGTTGTTGTACTCGTGATACGTATGTTCATATTGAAAATTTTCCTCATAGTTACACTGCATGGAAAACATTGTCAGATTTGTATGATAAGAAACCAAAGCATAAGAAGATAGATATTCATATGCAGTTGTTTACTTTGTCATTAGATGAGGATGGGGATATGGGAGAATATATGTCTAAGTTGAAAAATATCACTACTGAGTACACTAAGGCTGGTTTTGGAAAACTAGATGATGACCTCATAGTTACTGCTGCTTTGAAAGGACTACTAGGGTCCTATAGGAATTTTGTTGAAATGTTGCATGTCTCTGACAAGATCACAGGCATCACCTTTGATAAGTTGGCTGAGTTTCTCATCCAACATGACCTCTCTCTACCCAAGAAATCCAAGAAAACTGAAGAAGCCCATGTTTTAGAGTCAAAGCCTAGTTCATCTTCATTTGGGCATCAAAACAATAGAGGAAATAGTTATAGAGGGGGTCGAGGTTATAGAGGAGGCAGATATCAAAATAGAGGTAGGGGTCATTCACATAATCAATAATCTAATGAATCCCATTCACATGAAACAAGTGATCGAGGACATGGTCACAATTCATATAGGGGCAGAGGTCGAGGTAGATCAGACATTCAATGTCATAGATGTGGAAAATTTGGTCACATTGCCTCACAATGTAGAATTCCTTTTGATAAAATTTAGAGGCCACAAAAAGCGACTAAGACTAACTCTGCTCAGTATGTCGATAATGACTATGATGAATCTAGTAATCTTGCCCATGAATTTGCATTTACTTCTTTGGGGCACATTGATTATGTTGAATATGAGGCTAGAGATGAGCTCACAGATGTATGGGTTTTAGACACAGGAGCAACGAAACACATGACATTTAGGAGAGATTTCTTTTGGTCTTATAAGGAAGCTTCTCTCTCTCCAGTTGCCTTAGCAGATAAGTCTATGCATACACCACTAGGACTTGGTACTATTTGAATTCTTCTTCCTAATGGGTCTATAAAATACTTGGAGGATGTTTGGTATGTTCCCACATTGAAGAAACACTTACTTTCTTTGGTAACTATTCGAAAGAAAGGTTATCAAATTGTGCTTGAAAATGGGCTCATTTACATCAATTCAGTGAAGGATAATTATAAAACCATGTATACAGGATATGAAGATGGAAACTTGGTCAGATTGCATTGTAAGGTGCTTCCTCCCAATATAAAACTTGCAGCAGTTATTGATATAGGTACAGGTACTATATCTACACAACGGTTATGGCATCTCTGCTATGGAAATTTTAATATCCACTCTTTAGTGGATTCACAGAGATATGGTATGGTGAATGGGTTGCCCACTTTTCATAAAGATAGTATTCTTTGTGAGTCATGTGTTTTGGGCAAACAAAGTCGGGAAAATTTTCCTAAACAGTCATCTTGGAGAGCTAACAGATGTTTACAGTTAGTTCATAGTGATGTATGCGACATGAAAAAGTCATCCATTGGTGGGTGTAGATACTTTGTCTTGTTTATTGATGACTTTACTAGGATGACTTGGGTATTCTTTATGAAAAACAAATCTGAAGTTTTTGCTAAGTTTGTTGACTGGTTACACTTAGTCAAAAAAGAAACAGGTTCACATTTGGCCACTCTTCATTCAGATAATGGAGGTGAGTATACCTCTAATGAATTTTTAGACTATTGTCAAGAACATGGAATTCATCGACAATATAGTAATGCTGATACTCCACAACAAAATGGAGTATCTAAACGAATGAATAGAACTTTAGAGGGCACATCACGTGCCATGTTGCACTATAAACAACTTGATGATAAATTTTGGGCCGAAGCCGTTGGTACTGCAGTGTATTTGAGAAACAGGTCCCCCACAGTTGCACTTTTGGGACAAACTCCATAGGAGGCATGGTATGGGTTTAAACCCAAAGTTAAACACTTGAAAGTGTTTGGATGTGTTTGTTTTGCTTTGGTTCCTCCTAAACATAGAACTAAGTTGGAACCATGAAGTCAAAAATGCATCTTTCTTGGTTATTCTGAAGATAAAAAGGGTTTCATTTGCTTGCACAGGATTTAGGCAAATTCATAGTGAGTCAAGATGTAATATTTGATGAATTTGGGACTATGAACACTGCAGAGATTGATTCTCAACTTGATAGATTAGAGAGGAAAAATGCAAAAAGTGATAAAGGTTTGAATAATGGGGATAACTCTTCAAAGTTATGGTATGAGACTCAAATTCCTTCACTTTCCTCTCCTTCATCTACAAGTTCACAGGTTGATGACTTAGAAATTTTTGAAAATTCTCTAAGTCCCCCATCGAATAATGCACCTAATGAGAATTCAGGAGTCCCTGATTTGAATAATTTGTCTAAGTATCCAAAATGGGCTCAAAGTACTTTTTCTGACTTGACATCAAATGAAGTTGGTTTAACAGGGCCCAAGAATTCTTGAAAACAGGTGAACTATGCTATGGTTGTTACTACTTCTTCTGCTGAGCCATCCACTTTTGAGGAGGCATCTACTGAACATGTTTGGCAACAGGCAATGAAATGTGAGTATGATTCCATACTTAACAATAATACATGGGTTTTAGTTGATCCTCCTCCACATGTTAAACCCATCGAATGTAAATGGGTTTATAGGACTAAGTATAAATCAGATGGTTCCATTGATAAACATAAGGCACGACTTGTTGCCAAAGGATATGCGCAACAAGAAGGTATTGATTATGAGGAAACATTTGCACCAACTGCCAAATGGCACACTATTCATATGGTACTTGCCTTAGCAGCACAAAATGGTTGGAAAGTACATCAGTTAGATGTTAAAAGTGCTTTTTTAAATGGTGATTTACAGGAAGAAGTCTATGTGAAACAACCTCATGGTTTTGAACAGGTGGGTGCTGAACACAAAGTGTGTAAATTGACAAAAGCTTTGTATGGGCTCAAACAAGCACCCAGGGCTTGGTATCAGAAAATGGATTCATACTTGAAATCCATTGGTTTTCATCGCAGTGAATCAGATGATACTCTCTATTTTTGAGTGCAGGGTAAGAAAATGGTGATATTAGTTCTCTATGTTGATGACTTGTTTATTGCAGGTAATGATGAAAATCATAATAAGTCTGTGAAGAAGGAATTAAAAGATGGGTTTGAGATGACAGATCTTGGACTTCTTCACTACTATCTAGGCATAGAGGTAACTCAGAAAGAGCACAGTATTTTCATTTCACAAACTAAGTATATTTCTAAGTTATTAGAGAGGTTTGGCATGAGTGATTGCAAACCTGCCCTCACTCCCATGGAAAGTAACTTGAAATTGTCTAAGGATGATAGCAATGCCTTTTTTGATGGCACCACATATAGGCAATTGGTGGGAGGTTTGATATATTTGATGACTACCAGGCCCGATATTTCATTTTCAGTTGGAATTTTATCTAGGTTTATGCATGAGCCTAGAGAAATTCATTGGCATGCAGCAAAATGAGTACTTCGTTACCTTCAGGGAACGAAAACATATGGCCTTGAATACCACCGCAACAAAAACTTCAAACTTGTTGGATATTGTCATGCAGATTTTGGTGGATGTGTGGATGATAGAGTGTCAACCACAAGATACACTATGCATATGGGTTCAGCTGCCATTGCTTGGTGTTGTAAGAAGCAAGATACAGTGGCAAATTCATCAGTAGAATCAGAGTATATTGCAACATGGGATGCTTCTAGAGAAATTGTTTACCTTCATCGTATTCTTGAAGATCTTCAGGTTTCTTAGTTTGCTCTTACACAGTTATACATTGATAATCAGAGTGCAATCAAGATGTCCAAGAATCCAGTGTTTCATGCCAAAACAAAACATATGGATGTCAAATATCATTATCTGTGAATGCTGGTGGCAAAGAAAACTCTTGATCCAATCTATTGTCCAACTACCGATCAGACAGTTGATATCTTCACAAAACCCCTTGACAGAATCAAATTTGAAAAATTCATAAAAATGCTTGGTATGTGTCCAAAGACCTAACTTTGGATCATAGGGGGGTTTGTTATGACTTGCTCCAAAGTCTTAACGTTAGGTTAGTTTTTTGGTAGAAAATAATTACTATTGTAAATGGGGCATGCATCTTTTATAAAGACACCCCCATAAAATAAATAAACTTAGTTTAATTATTAGGTAGTTTTTATGTTTTATGTTTATTAATTAGATTTGCTTTACAGGTTGTTTTCCCGTATTTAGTTGGTTATTGGATTAGTTGTTTTTACCGATCATTGGTAAAAACTATATAAATCCATATTTGCTTTGTGAAAGGGTTAACGGAGTAAAGGCACCCTTATGTAATTGTTATTTTGAAATTAATAAAATACTTGTGCACTCACACTAAGTGGGGACAAGGTTCAATCTATTTTGATCCTGGAGTTATCATTATAGCTGACACTCTATATTCTTCTTGTTGATATTCATGATTCCATAGTGCGTATATATCAAGATCTCTTCTTCCCAACATATCTATTTTTGATACTTCCATAAATTATCCATGATGTTTCCTTAATATTATTTCCCACTTATTCTCTACTACATTTTTATGAATGATTTGAACATCCTCATCTTCAAGATCACTTTGATTTTCAATATCATCTAGCATAGTCCTCCACTCTGCATGCCAAGCATTATAATTGAACGAATTCCATTTTGATGTTATTATATTATCATCAAGTTTGATATCTTTTTGTATATCAAAAAATGGGTTGTAAAGTAATAACTTTGACCAAAAAAATTCAACCCATTGTTCTGATTCCCATTCAAGTACTAATGTAACCCTTGAGAATGGTTTCACAATAAAAACCACTCCCCTAACATCTCATTTATTATCTCTCCTTCACTTTGGATTATATAACCATGATATATCTACCTTGATAAGTGAGAAAAATTAATTGAATAAGATCTATTCATGTATCCATCAATGAAATATTTTAAGTGCTTTTCATTTACTTGTTTTTCATTTTCTTTTTTTGTAGTTTGTGTCACTAGTTTAAACACCTCACAATAAACATTAAAAGTGATGAGAGCTCTAATTATTGCTCTCAATATAAGCTATAATATCGTATGATATGTTTTATGTGCCCTTGTTTATTTCTATAAGAATTCCAATTATGGGTCTTATATATGCTCTAGTTGCCAATTCATCTATATTTTCAATATTTGTGAGACATATTAACATTTGATGATATGTTTCAAAACTCTTTACTCCCTCCTTGACCTTCACTTCCGTATTCACCTATAATCACTCCTTTATCACACCTAGTTACTCATCCATTGACATTCACCATCCCTCATCATCCCTAATCAATCTTTCGTCATCCATCATAATCCCTAATCACTTTTTTATTATCCCTCCTCATAACTAATGACTCTTTCATTAACCTTAATTATCCCTCATCAGCTTTAAATAATCCCTTATCATCTATAATCACTATTTCATTAACCATCACCATCCTTAATCATCCCTAATCATTCCCTCATCATCCCTCATAATACATAGCTAATATTTCCTCAACCATCATCATCCCTAATCAATCAATCATTGACCCTCACCATACCTCATCACTTTGTCAATGACCCTCATCATTCCTAATCACTCCCTCATAATCTAATTTAAGTAGGCCTCTTATAGGTTTGCTCATCTAGGTGTTATAGCTCTCCTTTAGGATTTGTAGCCTTCCTTTCTTATTTCATACCACATATTTAAATCTTTATACTAACATGAGCTTATTTTACTTCAAATTTTGTACTCACTTAATAAATAAGGTTTAGTATTTTGAATTACACCACCTTTGCTTGACACAACAAGCATGATCTTCTCTCAAGGTTTTTATATTTATTTAAGGTCTTAACCTTGATTTATATCCTCTTTACTATAACTTAGTACCTTTTGACTACTATTTTATTATTAAACACCTATTTTAACTTACTTTAACTTCTTTACCCTCCTATAATCTCCATAAATCACTAATCCTTGTCCATAGAAACTTAATTTTTGTAGGTCCAACACAAAGTTCAACCGTATTAGACCTTATTCCTTAGGTATACCACTTTTTATAGAAAATATTTCTCTCAAGAATGACTCCTGACATCCCCAATAATATTCTTGTATTTTATTCGACACTATCTAACTATCACTTAATCTTATTCCATTACTTATACTTAATTACCAACAAAATGTAACTAATTAGGCTTTCTATCCCTACCACTTAGGTTTGATCTTTTGTTTGAGGTTTTATGGATCCAAAAGAATATTAAAGGTAATTAAAATCACTTCATGCATTAATTTACACATTACACATGATAAGGAACACATTCTATAGACTACTACAACACTAATTTTTAAAAGACTTTGAAAGACTACACCTTTGGCCCTATTTTAGGCCTATTTCAGCTCTATGAAAAAAAAACATCCATGAATATATTATTTTATGGAGAATTTAAAGTTATGAAACCACATGGATGAATTTAAAAACATCCTTAGACACATATCTACAAACATTTAAATTCATTAAGTGATGTAATAACATCAATCAAAAGATGTAAATTTGTACATAGTAGTCTACGTGAGTCAAATAAGTCATGTGTTGAGTAATAAGAATCCAAGTCATATTTATTTATACCTTTCAAATGATATATATAATTTATAATTATCATAATTATTTTTTAATAATCATATAAAAGTACACAAGTAGTTATACTCTCATATTTGCAACTTTTCTGCCAGAACCTAACGTTTAAAAATTTAAATTGTCAAAGAAGGCTTGTAATCCCTTGTGGCTAGTCATAAAGGGTTATCACCATGATTTAATTTCCATTAAAAATAACCTCAAATCTATCTATAAATATTACTCAACATTTGGAAAAGACAAAAGTTAGTATATGTTATGTTAAGGAGTAAGTAGTTGAGAAGACCTTGGTATTATTCAAATATAAAAGATAGGTTTAGATAATTATTATTGAATATAATATTTTAAACTATTAATTATAATGTTAATAAATTCACATATGTGAAAAATAAGATGAGGAGATGAGAAAAGAAGAGTAAGGTCTAAAGTGATGGTCTATAATAAAAGGTTATAGTAAGGTTGTATCTTAGTTTGAGAGTTTGATATTTAAAAAATAAGGTGTTTATTTTTATGTTAGATATTTATTTATGTTCCCAAATATATAATCATGTGATTTTAGACTATAATTAGATTAACATGTATCTTCAAGCCTTTATAAACATGATTGTGTAAGAGAACAACATAAAACTGTGTAGTTGGGTCTGAAACAGGGAGTTGGACATGATTTTTTATGCATAAAAGATAATGAATAGTTTTAGAGGTCATATATGATGAAATTTCACCTATCTAATGCATGATACTAGATCTATCAATTGGAAATAAGTAATTTGATTAAATTATAGTCCTTTCAGGATAGGAACATGACATAATTTATAAAAAGTCATAGTAATTAGTATTGGTTGATATAATTTTATATGTATGATGAAGTTTAAATAATTGGTGAAGGTGTTTGAATGTTAATGAAACATTTTATAATTGGAATGAGTGTTTTAAACTCTATAATGTTTATTAAATTCATTTTAGAATGCTCTCAGTTTGCCCTAAAACCATAAATTCTAAGACATGATAGTGAAAGGAAAAAGAGCTCTACATTGAACAAAACAATAAAAACATGTGAAATTTGGTATATATTTATTTTTATAGCTTATTTACATGGTGAAATTTTTATAATTATCTAAATTATCCCTAAATTCCTAGTATGAATGACTATGTTTAAACCTAACTATGTATATGAAGAAAATCAAGGTTTTATCATATGAAAAGGTTTGTAACCTCCATTAAGATCTTGTAAATTTTGGTAAATATATAAAAAGGTGTAATTAGTGGTTAATATGTTTGTGTTTAAAGTTAGTATAATAAAAATTATTATAATATTTGTCTTACTTGTCTTATAACTATTTGTGAAGGTAAGGATTAAGAGTCTTAAAGGAGGGTCTAAACTCTTTGGTGAGTCATTACAAGTGACAAAATGTTAGATGATACCAAAAGTAGTTTGTTTGAGAAATATAAAAGGATAGGGAACCTTTAATTCAATTTATTATCCATTGATTTGAGTATAGACCTAGGTTCAAATCCTAGGGAAATAAGATCATGGTTATTGTGTAAAAAGATCAAGCTTTATCTTGAGTAAGGAGATCTAAGGCCTTAGATATAATTAATAATATATTGAGTGGAGCTTGTTAAACCATATGAAGAGTATAATAAATTTTTTATTATAATATAAATATAAGAGGACAAGAATATTGGTAAGATTTATATGAGAATAGATCTAGGAGAGAATGATTATAGACCTATAAAGGAAATGTGTGATTATGTAGAGTTATAGCGAAGAGGATTTTGAATCAGTCCGTAAAGAAATAAACCTAATAAGGCTTAAGTGGATCAATATTTAACCATATACAAGTGAAAAAGATAGTCAGATAGTATAAAGGACCTTAAGGTCAAACAAGAACAAATAAAATGTGAACAAGTATGGGTATGGGCATAAGCATCATCAAATTAGACTAAAAATTTTGACCATTGACATATTTAACGATGAGGAGAGATTGAGTAGAGATGATGTTGGATGGTGAGGGTCAATTAGGGAGTGATTAGGGAGGATGAGGGAGTAATTATGGATGATGAGGGATGGTGATAGTTAATGACGGAGTGATTAGGGGTGATGAGGGATGAGGAAGGAATGATTAGGGATAATTAGAGATGATGAAGAAGTGATTAAGGATGTTGAGTGATGGTGATGGTAAATAAGGGAGTGATTAGGGATGATTAAGGAGAGATTATAAATGATGAGGAATGTAGAGGGTGAATAAGGGAGTGATTAAGCATGATGAGAGATGGGGGTGGAATAATTAGGGATTATATAGGATGATGAAGTGATGATTAGGGATGGTGAGGGATGGTGAAATTCAATTAGGGAGTGATTAGGGATGATGAGGGTGTGAGTAAAGATGATGAGGTATAGTGAGGGTTAATGAGGGATTGATTAAGGATGATGAGGGATGAGGATGTATTGATTAAGGATGATGAGGGATAATGAGGGTCAATGAGGGAGTAATTAGGGATGGTGTAGGAGTGGTTAGAGATGATGAGGGATAATGAGGGTCAATGAGGGAGTGATCAGGGTCAATGAGGAATGAGGAGATAATGATTAGAGGTGATGATGTATGAGTATGAAATTATTAGATATGAGGGAGGGATTATGAGAAAGTGAAATTAACACAAATTGATCATTTAATGTGTGGGAGTCATCAATGTAAACTATGTTACCTCAATAACACCACTTTAAATATAATTGAAAATGAGTATTTTGAAAACATCAATTTTTACGAACTTAAGACTTTTAGAAAGGCTAGGAAGTAATCTAAAAGGCATAAAAACCTTAAAAATGACTTTTTTTTACCAAAAATAGACATTAATTTAAAAAATTATGCCTTGAGATCCTTAGGTTCAATATTGAGACCCTAAAAAATGCCTAAGTACTGACCAGATTAGATTTTGAATAACTATTTTCCATATCCTAATTCATGCAACTATGAGAGGAACTCTATCAGATATAGAGTGACCCTAATTTATTATATTTACTAAAATAAATTTAAAGTATAAGTTTACATAAATGTAAACTTATACTTAACATTAATTTTAGTAAATTATTTGTTACGAGACCATCTTCAACTACAAAATATGCCTTTTGTGTCTTTTTTATGCAATGCCATAAGAACATGTATGTGTTATAATGTGTATGTGTTCCTATGTATGTGGTCTTTTGGCATTGCATAACAAAGACACAAAGCATAATTTTATGGTTACGATGTATAACATATACATGTTATAGTGCATACATGTTTAGGTTTTGTGGTTTTTTATCCTAAATTCAAATAATGTGTACATGTTATGACCATAACACATACACATTATATTAAATATCCATAGAATTATCTACTATATATGTGTGTGCATACACACACATGCACATGTGTGCGCACACACACACATGCGCACACACGCACGCACGCGCGCGCACACACACACACACACACACACACACACACACACACACACACACACACACACACACACACACACACACACACACACACACACACACACACACACACACACACACACATACGTGTGTCTATGTTTATAAAATAGTGCATCTATTTATTATTTATTTTTAAAGTAATATGTTGGTTGGTTATATATTTTTATAAAAAAAAAAATTGATATGTCACTCCAAATAAAAATTAAAGTTTATCTACTCACACCATTACACTCCTTAACTACCACTATAGGTTAAGCCTCTTGATGTAATAAGCTATGTCATGTAGTATTCATTCATTAATGAAGTAATAAATAATATATTAAATTATTTCATGCATTATTCACCCATTTATATATTCATGTGTAAATTAATAAAGTGTATAGAAGATAATGAGATGTATAAGGGTTGGCTAAGTAGGTTGGTTGTGCCCAACCCCAACCAGGTTTGAATCTCACATGGTGTTTAAATGATGGATGTGGTCATTTGAGTTGACATAGTGGTTTCAATGGTTAGTGGTGGAATTTATATTGATTTAATAGTTTTTGGGGACTAGGCCCCCTGATTGTGTCCCAAACCTGGTTCATAGCTCTGGGCAAAATCAATCCAGGGAGGGATCCTATCAACCCAGATGTCTATCCAAAAAATTAAAAAAATAAAGTATATAATGAGTTGTCATGTATTATTCATTAATTTAATTTGCATATTTTACATCACACACACACCCACACACACACACACACACACATGTTCTCAAACTATAATGATATTTTAATAGTGAAATTTACATTTGAATATCAAAGAGTCTACACAAAAACCTTATTATTATTTTTTGATAGTAATCTTTACGTTTGAATATTTTCTCAAACTTTAATGATCCTTTTATAGCAATATTTAAATTTGAATCTTAAAGAGTCCACATTCAAACACTATAATAATTTTTTGATAGTGATGTTTACATTTAAATATCAAAGGTTCTGCACTCAAATCTTAGCTTTACACTTACTATGACCCTTCTTCAAAATACCCAATATACATGAGTCTGAATGCACACAATGATAATTTGCATATTTATATGATCAATGTACATATTTACATTATTAATTATATAATGTTCATATGTAAAGTAATAAAGTATGTAGTAATTCATCATATATTATTCATTCACTTGCATATTTACATTATAAACATACATTCTCTCAAACTATAATGATATTTTGATAGTGATCCTTACATTTAAATTTCAAAGAGTCTGCATTCAAAATATATAATGATTTTTTGATAGTGATCTTTACATTTGAATATCAAAGACCTTAAACTCAAATCTTCTCTCGATGCTTCTTTATAAGTAACTATGACCTTTGTTCAAAATTCCCAACATACATGAGTCTGAATTCACACAATGATACAACAATTGTGATCTTTCTTAAAAATGCCCAACATATATGAATTTAAATTCACATAATGATAAAATGAGAATAAAATATCCTAATAAGAGGAAAATGTCCTAATTTATAAGTGCTTATAATCATTACTAATGTTTTCTAACTCATAATTTTTTTTAGTTTCCTTAAAACCATTACTATTACTTGCCTACTCATCCTTTTTCCAACTAACTCTACATCTTGTGATATTCTATTATAGATCTTGTCCACCTACCCACATAATGGCATATTTATTTTTCCTTTCTGGCTTATTCCTTTTCCACCTTATTGTTAGGATTGTGGAGCTAAAAGCTTCACTGATGCAAACAGGAGAGGAGGTTGCTGAAGGTTGCTGAGTTGCAGAAGAAGTTGGGGTCGGTCTGATCAGCCGACGTCGGCAGGATAGCATAAAGAAGCAACCGACGTCGGTCATATATCGGCCGACGTCGGTCACCTCCAGGCGGACAGGGACCGGCGTCGGTCGCCTGTGTGGTTTGACTGCGAGCTATTTACGGGCAGTTAGCTAACGAACCAAGTGTTTGCATGAAGAGATCTAATTTTAGACTGAGAGCTGCGGATCTAATTATGGTAATTAGATGTCTAATCATTGTTTGGATGAGATCTATATAATAGACTCATGGTTGTATTGGAAAAGTGTGCTAGGGAGTAAGAGAGCATAATTATAAGCTCCTTCTATGTGTGAGGTAGAGCTATGGTGCGTTTCTCCTAGTGCCACAGTACCAGGTGTGTTGGTGCTGGATTGGAGAGCCAGCTAGGTTCTTCAATAAGTAAGATCGTTGATCTGCAGGTGTATGTGTGTGCAAGGTCGAGGTTCACAGGTGATTAGAACCATTGCTTGATTTGCAGGTGTGCAAGGTCATACAGACAGCAACACTACAGGGAGCAGTATCAGGCAGGATCTACTTGGAGTACAGGTGTGTACTCGGATAGAGCAAGAGGAAGGCAAGGGAGTTCCTTCCATAAGTATGGTCTGTTGAATTGCATGTTGTTGCAGATTCATGGGAGATCTACTTGAAGTACCTTGAGTACTTGTGGAGCACGTGGAGTGCTTGTGGAGTGCGTGGAGCACTTGTGGTGTGCGTGGAGCACGGGAGGTGAACACCAACTCTGTATTTGAGTTGGGTGTTGGGACCTGTGAGAGGGAGAGCTTTGGGGAGAAGAATTACTGTTCACTTGAGGCGTGGGAAACCTCTGTAAGGTGGTGGAGAAGAAGTGGCATCTTCTTTATTGTATTCTTTTCTGTATAAAGTGTTAATACAATTTGGTATTGTCTCTCATATGCTGTGTTATTCTGAATTCTAGTTACTTGGTGAATCTGGTTAATTTCCGCATATTAAGTTGCTTGGTATTAGTAATCAAATTGTGTGCTTCTGGTGTACACCCTATACCAACAAGTGGTATCAGAGCCTTGGTTGTAGGTTCTTGAGCTTGATACCAACAGGTGGTATCTGAGCTGAGGTTGGAGGAAGCAGGTTTTGTGTTTGGTTACAGGGCACTCTCAGGGGTTTCTGATCGAGTGGGAGTAGAGCAACTGCAGATCAAAGTAAGCTGAGAATGGAGGAGTTGAAAAGCACAGATGGTCACTCACGGTCCTATGGAAAGAAAGAGCAGGTAAAAGATTATTGTTGGTTGGTAACAGATCAGCATGAAGAAACTGAAGATACAGATGTAGCAAGTATTGTTGCACAGGATGTGTTTGCAGGTTTCTTGGATAAAGTTGAATCTTGGATAAAAGATTCAGTTGCCTCTTTCCATGCAGTTCCAGGTAGAGGAGCTGGTAAGCCTTGCCAAAGGATTGGCAAAGGGGAAGTGAAGCTGAAATTGCAGGCGGCCAACACACAGGTGTTGATGAAGGTCATGCAGGTCCCAGGTTTGGAGATATGGCTAATTTCTTCAGAAAGATTGGGTGATGAGAGATGCACAAGAACTCTCACAGCGGATGCACTTGAATTAGCTGGTGGTAAGAAAACAGGTATCCTTTATCTACTTGTTTATATTACTGATTCTTCTTTTGTTGCAGAGACGTGGCTTCGTAGGCTTGGTCACATGAGTAGGAAGGAGATGCATGTTCTTAAGCGGAAGACAGATATATTTGACAGGCTTAAGAACTGGAAAGCCTTGGTGTTTATGGAGGAGATGGCGGACAGAACCCAGTGGATGTGGCTGGATACTTCTGAGCAGGGCAGTTTGGACATAGATTTTGATCCAAAGAAGCTCGCGGGTAAAAAGTCATCACTCACAGGTGAACACAGACACCGATGTCGGTCAGGAGGAACCGGCGTCGAACAGACAGGTGCCGAGGTCGGTCATGTGCAGACCGAAGCCGGCGATGTCGGGCAGGGTAAGACCGATGTCGGTCATGGGACCGACGTCGGCAGTATGTAAGACCGATGTCGGTTATCAGGACCGACGTCGGCAGCAGGGACACCAGCGCAGGCAGGTTGGTAGTCAGGTACAGACGCATGGAACCGACGTCGGTCAGATGCAGACTGTGGAGTGACCGAGGTCGGTCACTGTAAACAAATTTTGGGTGGACAGCAAGTTGTCAAGGAGTCTCAAACACCCATACGGAGGACTGAAGGCGTAAGTAGGCCCTCAAATTCGTTGTTCCTCTTCTTCATACTTGTTGCTGATTGTAGAGCAGGAAGGATCCAGGATACAGGTGTGAGCTCGGCATGGATGAGGATGTGATTCCTTGGAGGAGAACCAGACAGGTGTGTTTTGGTAGAGATGCCAGCAGGTATAAAAGCACAGAGACGAATGGATACCTTAGTAGAAGAATAGAGAGAACGGATACATGAGACGGAAGATCAGGCATATGGTCTTGAGGAGCTGCAGGACAGTGGTACCAGGTTTGACAGGTGGAGGACGGAGCATGGCTTCAGTCAATGTCAGGGTAACTACTGTGGTTTGTCTTACCAGGGGGATGATGAGTCATGACATCATTCTGTGCTGTATGTGGATGGTATGTTTTGCTATAGCAGGTGTGTACATACAGGGTTTTGCTGAGCTAAGGGTAAGATTAGTTCAGTGGCATGTCATGAGGAGTTTGGAGCAGTGGAATTCTTTGACATGGGAGGCATGGAGATCACAGGTTGATTTTGTCTCGAGTGGGAGCTGATGTGAAACAGGTGTTGGCGAGGTTCAAGATGCAGAACCGGAGCACACTAAGGGCTGGACAGGTACAGTGTCCGAAATCACATGAGGTCTGGTATAGACCTGAGTATTCCCACGCAGTGGGAGCTGTCAGAGAGTTAGGAGCCAATTCGTGGAAGTGGATTCTCAGGTTTTTCTGAGAGGGACCGGCAGCAGGTGTTGCTATGCAGGGTCAAGACTTCACTACATGTATTTGTAGGTTTGGATGTGGCAGGTTACTCAGATGACAGGTGGTACATCACAGGTTGTGTGGTGGGTTGTCTTCAGGTGGGAGCTTGAAGAGGGATACAAACCAGGAAACAGATTAGATGGAGTACAGGTACAGGTACAGTGCAGCTGTTTATCTCCAAGTGGGAGATTGTTAGGATTGTGGAGCTAAAAGCTTCACTGATGCAAACAGGAGAGGAGGTTGCTGAAGGTTGCTGAGTTGCAGAAGAAGTTGGGGTCGGTCTGATCAGCCGACGTCGGCAGGATAGCATAGAGAAGCAACCGACGTCGGTCATATATCGGCCGACGTCGGTCACCTCCAGGCGGACAGGGACCGGCGTCGGTCGCCTGTGTGGTTTGACTGCGAGCTATTTACGGGCAGTTAGCTAACGAACCAAGTGTTTGCATGAAGAGATCTAATTTTAGACTGAGAGCTGCGGATCTAATTATGGTAATTAGATGTCTAATCATTGTTTGGATGAGATCTATATAATAGACTCATGGTTGTATTGGAAAAGTGTGCTAGGGAGTAAGAGAGCATAATTATAAGCTCCTTCTGTGTGTGAGGTAGAGCTATGGTGCGTTTCTCCTAGTGCCACAGTACCAGGTGTGTTGGTGCTGGATTGGAGAGCCAGCTGGGTTCTTCAATAAGTAAGATCGTTGATCTGCAGGTGTATGTGTGTGCAAGGTCGAGGTTCACAGGTGATTAGAACCATTGCTTGATTTGCAGGTGTGCAAGGTCATACAGACAGCAACACTACAGGGAGCAGTATCAGGCAGGATCTACTTGGAGTACAGGTGTGTACTCGGATAGAGCAAGAGGAAGGCAAGGGAGTTCCTTCCATAAGTATGGTCTGTTGAATTGCAGGTTGTTGCAGATTCATGGGAGATCTACTTGAAGTACCTTGAGTACTTGTGGAGCACGTGGAGTGCTTGTGGAGTGCGTGGAGAACTTGTGGTGTGCGTGGAGCACGGGAGGTGAACACCAACTCTGTATTTGAGTTGGGTGTTGGGACCTGTGAGAGGGAGAGCTTTGGGGAGAAGAATTACTGTTCACTTGAGGCGTGGGAAACCTCTGTAAGGTGGTGGAGAAGAAGTGGCATCTTCTTTATTGTATTCTTTTCTGTATAAAGTGTTAATACAATTTGGTATTGTCTCTCATATGCTGTGTTATTCTGAATTCTAGTTACTTGGTGAATCTGGTTAATTTCCGCATATTAAGTTGCTTGGTATTAGTAATCAAATTGTGTGCTTCCGGTGTACACCCTCTCCCAACACTTATATGTTCACCTCATTCAATCTACCTTCTCTTTGCTTGGATTCATGCCATGCTCAAAATGTCCTTGTTGATTCCTTCTACATGTGTAACTTCAATTCAATTTTTTTTACTATGCCTACATGTCTACTATGGAACCATTATTTTTATATACACATGATCTCATAAGTTTGTAGTTTTATATTTTGAGCTCTTCATCTCTCACTTGCACATCAATTCTTGAATGACTTTGTGTATATTTTTTAAGTACAAGGGTAAGGTCAACATTCCTCCCACACTACACTTCTTATATGTCCTTAGGTAATTTATTACTATATTCCATTTGTGTAACTCATCTTCTCACACAACCAACACTTTTGGGATGTTTTTTCATTTCTTTCTTCAGTTTAATCCTAGTGATATTTTGTTGATTATATTTATAGCACCAAATTTTTCACCTCTTATTTCAATCTAATTAAGACTTTTTCATTCTCCTTATTGATCTTATAGGTCTGTATTATGGTTTCCACTAAACTTATCTAACACTAATGATTTGTGCATTGTTTATAATTTGTGTGCATAACATATTTTTCCCATAACACCACCTTTTTATGTTGTGTGAATACCATATCAATTTCCTTTCTCTTATTTCCCTGTCTCCACCTTTAAGTTTTATGCTTCTTTAAAATTGACAATTTTTCTATCATTGATAATTTATAATATGGTTTTCACTAAACTTCTCTATCATTGATAATTTGTTTTTGTCTACATAATAGATTCAACCCCTAACACCACATTTTAAATCTATGTGAATACCATGTCATTTACCTTTCTCTTTTTATTCACAATAAATTTGTACTTTCCACACTCATTTTTAGTGATAAGTGGTGATTTTCAAAATTATAACTGTCACTCTTAGCCAAGTATGAAAATAAGTATTATCTTTTCTTATCAAATGTATATATAATAGCTAATTAACAAATATATGACAAGTAAATGTGTATGGATATTTTAGTGGCAATGTAATTGAAACCCACTTATCTATTTACATATTTTTACATCCGACTCAAATTTTAAATGAAAGTAAGTTTTTTTCAATAGAAATATAATATTATTATAGATAATATCTTTACATTTACTCATAATTCTTATAATTATAACGACTTATTAATATATGCGTATTTCAAAAAAATACTCACGTACCCTATAATCTTGAACCCTACTCATCATTTATATGTTTCTTGCAAGCTCTAACCTTATTCATTATTTCTTCTATGACAGATAGGTCACACCTCAACATGGTCTACATCCTTCACAATCTAATATGTCCTTCATGATCACCTATGTATGTTGTCCATCATTCATTATCTATTGTCCATCGTTGACACTACAAAGCTTTATCCAAAGATATGTGTATAATACACATACCTTAATATAATATTTGTTTTTTATCATATAATACTAGATAAATATAGTATCATATTTAGTTTTAAATATTTACTATATGCATATTTGTGTGAACGTATAGTATTTAGTTTAATATTTATGTAATGTAGTAATTTTTTTAATTAGATTTTTTATTTTTAATAATAGTTTTAATTTTTTTTTTTTTTTATAACAGTACTTTTTTTAAATTTGAGACATTGAGTAATTTGAAATTTGAATATTAACCATTTTTTTTAATTTTAAGTATTCAATATAGTGATGAAGACATTGAAGTCAAAGATGAATACGAATATGGTAAAATTATAATAATAAATACGTTGATTTATCTTTATATTTATCTATACATTATAACATTTGCACTATGTACTTATTATAAAACTAATTTAAGTTTGACCATTTAATATTATGATATTTGGTATTGAATTATGTGTATGTTTTGTGGTTATTTAATTTATTTATTTTCCTCTATGCATACTATGTGGTTAACTTTTGTTATATGGTTATGATTTTTATATTTTTTATTTTTTATTAAAAAAATTGTACAACTATGTCTAAAAACATATCCAAGACACAAAAAAAAATCCCTTATCTACATATCCAATTCTCATATCCATATACATACTTGTATCCATATTGGCTACTTAGTTAAAATCAAAACAAATTGTTAACTATTCACATTAGTTCTCCTAAACCTTCATGAGAGCACCAAGGTAATTTTGCATCCTTCAAACATTGTTTCCTATTACTTTTTTTCTAGTGTAAAATATTTGGAGATTTCTATACATTTATAATGATTTTCTTGAAAACTGTTCTCAATTATTAAAGCTCTTATTCCAAAGGCTCTTTATCAGATACCCTGGATACCCTAGTGGCATGTTCTGAGCTAGGTGATGGTGAGGACTGACATGTAAAATAATTATTGCCCAAAAAATCATTTCTTATTAAATTGTTAAATGTTATAATATTTTAAAAGAAACATTGAAATTAATTTCATGAATAATCATCTAGTACTATTCCTACCCATGAACATTCCTTTGTACCTTATGAAATAAAATTTTATCAATGCTCCCCACCGAGAAATATAGTCTATTTAGGAAATGTTGAATCATTTTGCTTCATCTGAAATGGATAATATTAAATTAAATAAGGTTATATTATATGTATTCATAAAGAATAAAATAAAATACTTGAATTAACTATTCATGAGTTAAATTAAATTAATTCCAAAAAAATAATTTTGTTTATTTAGTAAATAATGAATCTTTATGTTTCATCTAAAGTAAAAAATAAATAAAAACTCTAACATGAATTAACATAAATAAATACTAAAAAAATATGCTAAGGATTGAAGAGTTTACCACCATCAACATACCACCAAAGAGTGTCTACCATATGTAGTAGGCAAATAATTTAACAATATCATATGTCAAAAAAGGGGGAAGGGGGTGGGCGTGGGGATAGTTAATAAGACTCTAGCCTATACTATACCAATCCATTTTATCTCCCCCTTGATATTGTTATGTATACATTACATTCCATGAATGTGTTTGAATAATTTAATAAATTTAAAATTGTTTGACAATTTTTAGTTTTGATGCTAATATGCTTAGTTAGGTCCTATAGAAATAGGTTGACTATAACAAACACACATAAACTCAATGCATATTGGCATGGTGGGTTCAGGCCCCACTATCTTCTTAGTAGTGTTGAAAATTCACTAATGTCATTACGTTGTTAACTTCCCTAAATCCCAATGTGAAATGCACTAAATAACATATATAAACTGACCAACATAGAGCAATTGACATGGAGACTGACATGGAGGGGCACTAAAAAAAATTATCTAAATTTTCAAAAGTAGAGCATGCATTTCATGGTATGATAATGAACCTACGTGCCTCCTGTGAACATTTGATTCCAAACCAACATGAATTTCAATATTTCCTAGCATTTATCCCTCATTCGTGATCATTTTCCAATAATCATTAGTTGTAAGTTAGATCAAACATGACAAAAGAATTTGTTTCCCCATTTCATAGCATTGCACATCAAGTCCAATGTAGATTGTGCATCAAGTCCAAATTTTTAAAAGGAGTAATCAAGGAAGTTGTAAAATAAGTAAGCATTATGCATACCCATACAAAGTTGAAACACATTTAAGTAGAGAAGCATTTTTACACCTCATCCTTCAATATTAATTAATAGACATCATATACAGGTTAGTCCTTGGTGAAATATACTACTTTTTATATATATTAAAATAAAACATCTCATTCAAAAACATTTACCATGCACTTAAGTAGTGGAGTAAATAACTTGTTTGAATATCTACTTAGAAGGAATGACTAAGTCGAGAGAGTAAACAAGATACCAATTGTTAACTAGTGTAATTTTGTTTGAATCCCTACGTTGATTATGCCAATACATCTTGTTATATTCTTAAGCATGGGTAGCCTATACAATGTACATGCAGATTTTGATAGAACGCATAAATGAGAACTGACATGACACTATTTATCTTAATGAAATCTGGCATGTATCGTTCCATCAATGATAGTAAATAATGCCAATAGTTGCAACCACTCATGAAAGTGAGACTAAGAGAGTATGGTCAATCTACTTATCTATAACTCATGTACTAATGATGTAAATTTGTCTCATAATATTAATACCAATCTCATTATTTTTCCCATATTCTCATCACTTATATGCTCCTAAGGTTAACACAACCTTTGGTTTACAAATCCATTCTATTAATAATACCATCCAATCATCATGATAGAAATGTTTAAAAATATCTTTAGCGATGAAATTTACACTTAGCGCCCACAATAATCATGTTTGTAAACCAAGTTTGGTTAAAAAAATATGAAATACTCATGTTTTTGTAGATGCTTTATTTGTAAAGCAGTCCTTTTTTAACTAAGACACTCATATATATTAAGATTATATTTTATATTTTTGATTAATTGATATACAATAATAATAATAATAATAATAAGACAACCTAATATGGATTTTTTGAGCTCTTAACATACAAAATTTGCTTGGAATAAATTACATGAATTTTATTTTACTTACATTTGGTTTAACTTTTTAGGACATTTTTTTTTATAAAACAAAAAAGATGTATGCCTGAATGAAATTTAGTATTTCATATTAAATTTTATTTTTAAATTTGTTTATGTTTGAGAAAGTATGTCTATGTATTATAAATTATGAGGTGGTTAATTATGTTTATATCCTTCTATCAGATGTGTACCTTGGATGTTATGCTTGTGATATACATGCATAGATTTATGGAATTCCCATAATTACCTACTAGTTTTATATTCCCCAATTAAACCAAAGAAGTTTAATTTTATTTCAAGCTTACCAATACATTCTAATTTTTTCATCTAAATTTTTATGTCAAATAACTTCCTTTTCATGTTCTACTTGAGTTTTTTTGTCCCAATACTACTAAACATTTTGTGATAATTTATCCTTGCCATGGCTTGCCTGATGGTGTGTTGGTTTATCATATAAAAATATTCCTTTTAAAAACTTATTTTACTGTGTGTTTCCTTATTAAAACATACTTTTTCATTTTGATCAAATAACTTTAAATGGGTGTTTCCTTATTGAAACATACCTTTTATTTTGTTCAAATACCTTTTCATGGTCTTATTGAATATGCTTTTTATTTACAGGACAAATAATTTTCTAACAAAAGCCTTTCTTGCATGGTTTGCTTGAGAATGTGTGAACTTGAGTGTTGTTAAAAAATGATAATTAAATTTATGTCTCTTTTACATGATGCTTGAAATATTCATCCATATTTACAATTTAGATGTTTTTGTTGCTAGTAAAAAAAATTAGCATGTTGCTTATGCTTTTTCTAGCAATCACATCCATAATGACCAAACCTTTTTCACTAATGAGATTGAAATTTTGATTTTTCTAAGTTACGATTACCTCTTTATTTATTTATTTATTATAGCCTCTTCATTTTTGACTTCTAATAATGACCCAAATCCATACCAACATGGATGATTAATAAGGTTTATTCATATATGTAAGATAGTTATTCTACTCATTATAAAAGCAATTAGTGTAGTAATTTTAGAACTTTTGGTTTTATCTACATGGTTGTTACTGAGCTTACTTAGGTTTGTTAAGGTCATTATGGTAAATACACATAATGTGTTTTATAATTATGATTTGAGTTTTTACCTTTATGGTGACCTAATATATCACTATATAATATACCTCCTTTATATTTTTCGACTGATCAATCACTTAATGAACATTTATGAAGCACACTTTTACTTTGAATTGATCTCACCTACTCTTAAGATTTTTTTTTCAATCTATGACATTAAAAGATCTTGGAGTGATCCAACATGGTATTAGAGCTATAATCTAACAACCTTTTTTCCATTTTTGAAATCCTTGATGAGATCTTACTTGCTAGAATTCTTATTAATTTTCTTGATTTTTGGTGGTTTCATAGATTTGGTGGGATTTCATGAATTATACATACAAACTATACATCTAAAGTATATAATCATAAAATAGATAGTTATGTCAGATTTATAAGGCATCAAAACCCTAAAATAGACTATAAACATGACATATATTTGTTACAATGATTTACAACTATTTTTGGAGGGTTTTAAAGATTTTTTGATGGTTTCATACTTATATGTAAAATGCAATTCTAAAATAAGGAAATAATTTTAGGATTTTTATAGTTTTTTCTAGGGATTTTTATTTCTCAAGTGGGTCTTTACTATTTTTTTGTTTAGCATATACCAAATTTGTAGATCTAGGCATTTTTCAACCTCAACAAAGTTTCTACCCACTACAAACACTTTGGTAGGTTTCTACCCCTCAATGAAAATTCCATGGTAGAAAAATAGCTTGTGGTATAATTTTCCACCCTTCCATGCACCTTTGATAGAATTGGTAGGAAAATAGACTTTGACAAACATTTGGCCCTATATGAGTAACTATCAGATTTGGCCCCTATCTATGCTCCCCTCTGGTTCCATCAAGAATTTATGTACCCCTTGGGTTCCATCAAGTGTTTATGCACCCATAAAGTTGTATTGAGTGTGTGAACCTATTGGATTCCAATAAGTGTTTACACACCCCTTAGGTTCCACCAAGTGTTTGCACACCTCTCAAGTTATGTCACTTGCCAAAGCACACCTTTGACTCTACCACTTATCTAGGAAAGCATTGGGCTCTACTAATTACATGAGCACACCCAAATTTATACCCACCTTATTATTATAAAATTATGGCATCAAAGAGGCCATAAAATTTAAGATAGTGGAAAGTGACACTTTTCATTTTCAAAATGGAGGCATTTTATGTTTTTTCCCAAACTTTTCATGTGAGAAATATTTTCAAATGACTATAACTTTTGATAGGTAATCATATTTGAGTGTCATCTTATTCAAAAGTAATTTTTTCATTCTCTAAACATTTATGGTCATTTTTGGCCCTCTAAAACCCCCTAATTTTTCACATACTATATTTTTTAGAGGTATTATCAACAAATCCCAAAGTCCCTCTAGTTCTTTCATAATTATGTAGTGATTTTTCAATACACATTCTCAGTTGTGTAAGATGTCTATACAAATGTGTTTATATTTAATACTTTAAGGGGGGCCACTATTGATAGTTATAAGGGGTATTGTGTGGTGTTGTGCATTCTTGAGTGCCTCTTCTATGCATTCCGATTTTATACATTCTGTTGATTCTTACTCTTACTATTCATTTGGATGCATTTTTCGTTATGCTTGATTTCCTCTTTATGAGCATACATTACTATTATATCTAGGGGTAATTTTAGTTTTTTTTTTTTGTAGTCTTACACTTATTTGGTGTCTTCTCTTAGTCATGCAGACTTCACTTAAGAGATACCTATGGAGGAAAGGTGATTTCACACCAATGGTTTTTCTTAAAAAGAGAATATATACTTCTTGGCATGTTTACATAGAACACTTGTTCATGAAAAAGGGAAATAATCATATTCCATTCCTATATGGATAGATTCTTGCTCTCACTAATTTTGACAAGTAAATTAAGATGGCTAACACTTGTGATAATGTTATTGGTACTTGATTGCGACACATTTCATGGGATCTACATCAATATGTGTAGCTCATCATGTGCTCCAACACTATTTAGATTATCCTTTAGTCTCTTTTCAAATATAATGTTGATATTTATATCACTCCTACACCTCCTCTTCCTATTTTATCTTTAGATACTTTTGTACTCTCTCCTCCTACCCTTATTTACTATGATGACACATCCATGGTGGATAGTGTTCTTCCTTTTGTCGATCCACCACTACAAAATAATATTCTACTAGACCTTATATGTCCCATTATAGATTATAGTTATTATGTATGATGTTGTTATTATAGAGCCATCATATATTATTACTTCAAAGGACTATACTATTTACAGTGAGATTATGAGAGCATCGATGACTCTTCTCTTCTTATGGATATTTAGTTTATAGATTTGTGTGATCTATTTACAATCCCTTCTTAAAATTCAAGGGTTTTTGAATCATGCTCTTCAATTTACATGGATATTCCTTTGGAAAATTCCCCATGATATTCTTCTTCATTAAAGTCACTTTTACTTCATGACACTTATGAGCCTAAGCATATCTCTGAGATTGATGACTCTTTTTATAGAATAGATGAATATAGTAGTGATGGAGACACACCTCCACCATCTTATTGTCACCTTCCATTTATTGAGTAGTTATTTATTTATCCACCTACCTCTAGTCCACTTATGACATTATAGAGTGCTAGTTTATTGATCCAAGACACAATAGATATCAAAAAATCTATTACATAGTTATAGGGCATTCCATAGTCCATTTTAGTCTTTAGTCCCTTTATCCCATCATTGCATAGAATAATTGGCCCTCTTACTATGTATGAGGAGCACCATTCCTTGATTATAGTTCCATCAAGAACTTTTTGGACACACTTATTATTCTAGGGTGATCCACTCTTCATTGCACCCACTTCTGGTAGGCTCACTTTAGTGGTATTACATTCAGTTCTTGTGTACGATCTTGCTAAAGTTATGCCATACTTATATTTTAGACCATACTCAAAGTTATTTGTGTTTATACCTCCTTCATCTTCCACTATGAAATGGTAAAACTTATAGTACACCATTCATGTTCTTCTTTTGGCAAATGAAAGACATATTATTTAATGCAAATGGAGTTTCTCCAATCTTCAGGTAGAAGATCTCATTAGTGACATTCATCATTATATGAGCTCTACTATTGGTAACTTCAACATCATGTATGGAAAATTCTTAGTTATCCTCTCATTTTTCTCTTTTTCTCTCACTTTTGGATGCATTTTTAGTTTTACCTAACATCCTTAGTTTCCATGCAATATTTCTCACCTTGTTCTCTTTTTTAGAGGAGTTTTGTCATATGGGTTTTCTCCCTTTCACCATTTTATGGGATTTGCATTGTACTTGTGTACCTCATCAAGTTTCATTGTAAGGACACAAAACTTATATCCACCTAAGCTACACTTCAGGGAGTGTTAGTGTAGGATTTGTCCCATTTTTTGTTTTACCTACATGGTTGTCAGTCAGCTTACTTGGGGTCATGAAGGTCATAAGGGGATATACACTAAATGTGTTTTATAATATTGAGTTGATTTTTTACCTTTATGTTGACCAAATATCTCACTGTATAATATACCTCCTTTATATTTGTTGACTGATTAGTCACTTAATGAACATTTATGAAGCCCACTTTTACTTTGCATTTTTCTCACTTACTCTTAGTGTTTTCATGAAATCTATGACATTTAAAGATCTTAGAGTGATATGACAAAAATTAATACAAATAATTAATCATATTCTCCATAGTTATTAAACACTACTGATTATAACCTAACAATTACATAAAGAGAAGAATAATATACATCCATGTAGTTTGGAGGAGAAAACCCCATTAGACACCTATAACAGATATTTAATTTCCATCTTAACATTTTGAAATAATGTTATAATATTGGATTAGTTACTATGTGGATGTGCATAATTGTCCCTTCATTACTATTGTTGGTTCCAAATCTTAGATTTATATTTATGTTTGGTAAATTTAAAAAATGTACATATTTATTTTTTCATTTTCAAATAATCCATATATATTGTAATTTTTAATTCTAAAACAAGATTGTGATATGCTAGAATAGTTTATTTGGCAAATGTAAATGGGTGTCCTACCATAACTTACCTTAGTTTGTTGAATTTTGACATTCTAAAGGAAATATATAATCTCTTGGTTTGAAAGTTATATAAATTAAACAACATCTAAATGTAAAAAATTATAATGTTGTAGATTTAAATCTTTTCAAATATTTCTACAAGTTGTATTGTCATATCCCTTTTTATAGATACTTATCTTTCTTATATACTGCCAATGTCTTTAATAAACCTTAATTTACATTGAATTATATTGATATTAGTTTTAGGATTTGATTCAATTTTTATATAACATATTAAATTTCTATAAATTTATGTGTTATCCACCAAATTCCCAATTAGAATTTAGATCATAGAGGGATCAATTGATATAAGGAATGAATAAACTACTTTAAGTTCCTCTCTTAACATCCATAGTTAATTATCCTCTAAACCTAAAGGTAAAATTGATAATGTGCATGTGCCCTTATTATTTAAACAATGTAAAATGCAAGGATACATTCCCTCCATATTTATAGTTACGTTAAAAATAAGTACAAGTAGAATTAATGATGGATTGTGTAAGGGGCTTTCAAATCTAAAAATTCAACCACCTTTAACATTTGTAACTGTAGTAATCAATAGTTTCTTGACATAATGAATGCTTGAAAAATAATAAAAATGAGGTAATCAAATTTGTAGACCTATAATTACCCTATAATCTATGTCATGATTAGCCTTACTTATAGCTGGTGTCTTAAGGCCATGTAACCAAAAAAAATTAAAGATAACATGAAGACATAATGGTGTATTCAACAAACCATAATAAATATGCAACATATAAACCCATGTTAGGGATAAGAGGTTGCATATAGGGATCAAATTGGACTGAGTAAATGGCCTATTCAAAAAGGGTAAACAAGGAAGTTCAATTTGAAGAACAAAATTATAAATAAAGATATATCTCCAAACCTATAGATGAACCATCCCCTTCAGGTTGTGAAGATAAAAATTAAACTTGAATAAACTCTCAAATATGAAAGGGTTTTGTAGGAAACTAAAACTATATTTTTCTAAGGGGTTTTTGGTAGATGTCTTCATGTAGTCCATAGAAAAGAAAAATTTAATCAGTTTGTCCTAGCCTTTACCACACCATTTTATTGAATGGAATAAATAGTAGTATGTTAGAAACTAATAATTTAAATGCTTAATATTCCAAATTTGTGATATATGATTCAAAAAAATGATTTATTGTAATAATGATTTTTGGGTAAGAGCTAATTGTATGAAATTTTATGTATTATTGATGACAAAGAATTATTTAGTTTGATTATTTTTGTTGATATTAATTGATTATTATATGTATTTTTTAGGAGAAAAAAATATACATCTAGTCATCATTATGTGTATGCCCTAAATTTATAGGTTCACATTAATTTTTTATATATCCTGATAAGGTTTTAGATGGTGATTTCACTAGTGAGGGTGGGATTACCACTAGGTTGAGAAAATCATTCTATGACTTCCAGTATCCCCTAATGTAATGTCGATGGGTGTTTGATTATTTTGCTAATATGAATGTAGATGAAGAGTCGATGTAAATATTATTAACGATTATTTATCTATCATCCATGCCAAATTTAATATTCCTTGTACATTTGTAAAATACACAATATTTATAATCTTCACATCCACTTTTTGATTTTCTATGTTGTGTTTTATATTTAAAAGGGAAGGGGTGGAGGAGATCCAAGGTGATAAGGGTATTAATGATTCACATAATGATTTTATATCCAAAAATGTATGTGAACCATTAGATTTACTTATTCTTTGTTCCTTCCTCATGTTCATAAATGCATCTTTTTAGATTTATAGAATAGTCAATATTAGACCACCTAAATCTATAGTAAAGTAGATCCATGGTGATGAGGGTGATAATGACCCTTGAAATGTGTTTATCCCCATAAATGAGTAGATTGGTCGTATTTATTCTTTGTTCCTTCATCATGTTCATAAATGATTCCTTTTACATTTTATAGTAGTTAATGTTAGACCACTTCACATCCACTTTGTGACTTCTAATATTGTGATTTTATTTCAGCATGAGGGGGAAGAGAAAAGCCAAGGTGATGAGGGTGATAACTAACACTGGAATGAGTATTTTCCCATAAATGTAAGCATTGATTGTACTTATTCTTTATTCCTTTGTCATGTTCATATATGTTTCTTATTTTATATATTTTTGATTGACATGTATACGTTGGCCATTGTGATAGGATGAGGTAGAGTGGCATAAGGTCAAGGAAGATGTTGATAAGGATTTAGATGATGACAATGATAGTGACTAGCTTATATACAACTTCAAGTTTGATTTAGAGGAGGAGGAACTGAAACTTGTAAGAATATTTTCTTGTTTTTGAGGATGATTTCTTATTTTTGTTAATTTAATCATTATTTTTTTATGATTCTAACCTCATGTTTATTTATTAAATGAAATTTTATGACTGAATATAATATTTTAGACATAGGTATTTTGAATAAGGATTTTCACTATTGCCTATTTCACCCATGTAACATTTTTTTGTGATGGAGACTATCTGTTTTGGTCATTAGGTAGACTGAACACTCACCACCTTAAGATTCAAGGTAGGCAACCCATTTCGAGGAGGCCTATAGGTTTTGCTGGTAGTGGAAAAAGGAAGATGAGGAGAAGAGTATATAATAAAATAAAAATGAAATGCATGTCAATAGATTGACTTATAAAAAATTATTGTGTCATCAAAATGGATACATTAGAAAGATCATAAACGATGAGGGAAAATGTCTTCCAATAATGTAATATCATTTAGATATCCTTAGAGGCTATCAATGAGAAGATGATTACATATGACTAAAGTGAAAATATGGAGCAAAAAAGGAAGGTGTGCATAAGTTAGAAAATTTCTTATCGATAAATGGATCAATAAAAACTAAGGGTGGAATAAGGTCAAGGTGCAAGAAATAGTGAACATCATGTTAGAAGTAATGTTTTTGAATGGTTTTCATGAATTAAAAGTTAAGGTAATTTTACATTTATGAATAATAAATTTTAGGGTCGGGGGGTGTAGTCGGTTGGTCGGGTACTTTCGTTGCGGCTCCGCCCATCAGTGTTCAAGTCCCCCACCGGCCCTGTGGTACCGATATTAGTCGTGTCTAGCTAGTGGCACCGGTCACGTTAAAAAGTTTACCTGGATTTCAATAAAGTGAAAATGAATAATAAATTTTATATTTATGAAACAATCACCATCATAAATTAAGAGAGATGACCCTCAAACCCATTCTAGTGATGATGATGGTATTACTTGGAGGGATTACCTTTCATGAAAATGGAAAAAGGTTTGTGAGGGGATAATAAAAAGTAAAAAATATTGATGATAATATACCTCACATAAGTAAACTCAATGAATTTTTCCAAATAAATTTATATTATAGTTATATTTAACATTAACATTGTTCTAATATTCATTATTCATTTTTTGTAGAGGAATGACACAAAGGAAAGATGAGACCCAAAGGTTATTATGTTATCAAGTGATAATGATGTAAATGATGAGGATAATATGACATTCGATTCCCTTGACAAAGTGTTTGATTCTATATCCATACATAGTTTTAGTTTACACCATTGTCCCAATGTGTGGTCATATGCCTCAAGTTATATCAATGTGAAAAGCACCATAATACCTATTGAGAGGGGCCATACTTTTGATGGTGTGCCTAACCCAAATAAATATTATACTTATAATATTTAGAGGGTTTTGTATGAGGATCTAGATCCATTTCCCTTTGCTAAGAACTAAGATTTATCCCAAAAATAGAAATTAAATGACATTGAAAGTGAATAAATGAAACATAATGAAATACTATTACCTCAATAAATAATCAATCCACAAGATTGAAATGAGAGTTGATAATTCGGAAATTTGTCAAATAGAGAAAAACCCCATAATCTATTACAAACCTAGCTATAATAAATATACAAATACATAACATGTATAAGCTAAGAGAGAGAAAGAGAAAGAATTGCCTTAAGCCAAAAGAGGATCATAATGATGTAAACATAAGAACAAGATTAAGATTATACTACTACCTAAAATTAAAAAAGATATAATAATAATAATAATAATAATAATAATAATAATAATAATAATAATAATAATAGCTCAATAAATAGATTTAGGAGGAATAATGAGTTACATGTGCAAGTTTTAGTATGTGTGTCAAGTGTCCCTAATCCTCTTATAACTGGGAATGGTGTGTTTGAAATGTGAGAGGAGAGGAGTTGAAAGTAACTCTTAAAATATTAAGGAGTAAAAATAGGTGAGTGACACCTCATAGAATCCATATTTATGTGAATTAATAATTCACATAAATAAAAATTCTCCAGACATGATTAAAACTTAGGATAAAACATTATCCTAAATAAAGGATAACCTAACACACTCTTAAAGACTTAGGAAATGACACAAATAATTTTAATTCTCTAACACTTCCCCTTAACCTTAATTTTAGGTTACAAAAGTGGAGAAAACCTTTTACAAACAAGGGAGTTAAAATTACATAATACTCCCCCTTAATAGAAACTTTTTTTAAGACGAATTACAATAGTGTGAGAGAAAAAAAGAAGAGAAGGTGCCACCAAAAGTCATAAGGATGAAAGTGTTAACATAAAAAATATTCAATAATCCTCTTCAGATAATATGGTAGATCCACAATGGAATAAAGACCAACAAGGACTAATGATCTATAAATCTGTAAAACAAACAAGCTAACACCAATCTTTCAAGTTAAGTAACCAATATGTCAAAAAAAAATCTACATACATAATGTAATAAAACCATATGTATAAGTATACAAATTTAAATAAATACAAATTCCATAATAAAGTGCATAAACTTGCATGATAATAAGTTATTCAAAAAAGTTATAAATAAATCATATATCCTTCTCAACAAAATGTAAGTAATGCAAAAAGATTATTATGTTAATCAAAATGGAGACAAAAAATATCTGTCACTTGTAAAATATATTCTACTTGGTGAAATAGTCTATGGCTACTAGAATCTATCTCACACCTATCTATCATGTTGTGGGAGTAATTGTCCCAACAAAGTCAATGGCCCATTTATTAAATGGTGCCTAGGTAAGAATGGGGATGAAAGGCATCTCATCCTAGTGGTTGGGATTCCATATATGTTGGAATATGTTGCATGCCTTGGCATAATATTTCACATCCTAAAATAGACTTGGCCAACATAAGTTTAAATACAATACCTTACCTACCATTGTGTCTCTTTTACAATGGCCTCTTACTATCCCCTCATGCACCTTGTGTAGGATGGGGTCCCTTTCATGCTCCAGGACACATTGGCATAGAAATTAAACTCAGCCTAGATTGTATAATTACCCACTAATGAGATGAAAATGGATGGTGTGAACCATAATTTGTGTCTTTTCTTTGTATATCATTATTTGGGGTGTAGATCCAGATGTTAGAAAAGTGTCTATCTCTACCAAGTCCTCAGGGGCACATTGGATTCTGTAAAGTTATGAATCTAACACATCATCCTCAATAGGCACTGTTACATTGTTGGAGTCTATATGGGACAAATGGTCTTGGCCCAAATTCTATTTTTAAAGCCTAATAAAAACAAATAACTAAAATTATTCAAACAAAACTATCTATCTTCAAATACATCCTTGGAGAATGGGCTTATTCATGAGGTACTTAAGTAGCTTGTGGTATATGAAGAAAATAAATGGGGTCACCATCAAGTATTATAAAAAAATTAACATGAAATAGACCATGGTGAGCATCTCATGCTTAGTTGTGGTATAAGTCTGCTATGCCTATGTTAGTTTTTTGCTAATGAAGGAGATGGGATTATCCATTTTACCTTCACTAGGCTACACTAAGATTACACTAATCATAGAGATAGATTCATTGACATGGATGTGGAATGGGGTTATCAAGTCAAGAAATTGTAAAATAGGTGTGCTAGCCAACTTGAGCTTCAAATTTTCAAATGAATCCTCTTGCACTTCACCTCAATACAATGGACCATCCTTGCACAATAACTCCTCTAGTGGTGTTGTAATATTAGCATAACTTCTTATGAATTTTTTAGAATATCCATATTGGCCAAAAAATCATGAACATATTTATGTGTAAAAGGAGTTTGGAGATGAATGATTATCACAATATTCATGAGATCGACAAGCAGACCATCCTTACAAATGATGTGCATGAGTAGAGTTCTAAAGGGTGTCATGAAGGTGCACTTCTTCAAGTTCAAGTATATCTAAAGATGCCTTCACCTATCAAACATTAGGCATAGGTTATCATAATTTTCCTTCATGAGGCCATACAACATCCAGTTATTTAGGTAAACTTGGATTAACTTATCGATGAAGTCTTTGAATGTAGTGATCACCCTTGTAGAGAACATGGCTATCATATTCTAGAGTCTAGAGGGCATCACATTATTATCAAAATAACCCCATTTAGTTTTAAAGGTTGTTTTGGTCATGTCCCCCTCCTCAATTTGGACTTGGTAGTATCTAGAGAACCCATCATTAAAGGTGTATATTTGACATCCTACAATGCCATACAAGACTCCATTGATGAATGAAGTTGGGAAGGGATTAGTGATGTAGGCAACATTTAACATCTTGTAATTGATGTAAATGTGAATATGCCTATCCTTATTGATTCTTATCACCATCAAACTTAGCCACTCATACTCTTACATAGGGTAAATGATTCCTATAGCTAACATTGCATCAATCTCTATTTTAACATTGGCACAAAGGTTGGGATTCATCTTATAGGGCCGATTCTTGATTGGTCTCACATTTTAAATTTTCTTTATGCTCATTTTACTATGGGATGGGTGGGTGCCCTTCATGTCTTAATAATTCCTAGGGAACAATTATTTAAATTCCTTTAGGAGATCAATAATTCATGTCATTTCTATGTTTGACCAATATGCACCTAGAGTATCCAACTTTGGCTCTCTTTTTCCACTGATATCCACCTTGATGGTCTTTAGTGGTGCATGGTATGGTTCATTATTTTCTTGGTATGAGTTCTTGACTTACTAAATATCCTTAGTTGTCTCTATGTGAAGATGAGTGGGGTCCTCTTCACTGGGAGTGTTGTCATCTACTTGGTATACAAGATTCCTTTTGCCTATTAGGGATTTACAATAACACTCCATCAAAGTCTCATCATATTATTAAATTGAGTCATTTTTGAGATTTTTTCCTCAAATAAATTTGTAATCACCAACCCTTTCTCCCCAAACATGTCTTTTAGGGGCTCCTCAAATATTGTGGTGTCCTTGAACACTACCCTCTGAATTACTTGCAATGGATTGATCAATACTAAGTTGTGCGAGGGAAAGGGGAAGTTATGTACAAACTTATCCTTAAAGGAATCCCAGTTGGTTGTTTCATGGTGTGTCTTGTTGACCACATACCATGCTCATTCTCATGTCTTTAAAGCTCTATAGAAAGTATGCACCCATAATTTCCTTGGGGTATCCGTACCATATTCAATCCATGTCCCCTCACATAGGCACACATGTACAATGGGATCAATGTCACTAGATTATGTTGATATATTTACGTCCCTATTATTTATCTTGAATCTAGTGAAAATGGCAAATTTTACCTCTTGCCAGGTTAGCAAGTTAGAATTTTTCACTACCCACCAATGCACTACAGTATTCCTCAAGGTATACACTATTGCACCCATTTTGTCTATTTCCTTGGGAATACATGATTATAGATCACATATATACTTCTCTACTATGTTTCTTCCATCAAATTTTGGGAGTGCCGTGAGCTTACCTTTACTTAGGTGGCATACCCTTTTTCCTTTATTCTCATCATAAAAGACCTATTGTTTCAAAGTATAAACAATCTAAACCTATCTAGTCCTCACAATGTTTAGTGCCTTGGATCACACCAAGTATCACCTATAACCAATGGCCACATAATCTTCTTTAACCTATTGGTCATATGTGACAATACTGGTGTCTGAGGTTGATTGCCCATCTTCCCAAGAGAATAACCCTTGATCAGTAGGGTTGAGATTCTCGATGCCCTATACCATGATGTTATATATATGGTTGATCTCATCCTCAAAATTAATGCTCTCCACATAGCGGGTCTTTGGTCACATGAAATGGGAATAACTACCCTTTACTTGCCATTTTAAAAGGTCATATATCACTTCTTGAAGCACATATCAACATTTTTTTCTTAAAACCATGGCCTTTCTAAAAGTGTTGAATAGTTATCTTCTTTATCCAACTCAATTACCTTGAAGTCAACATGGAATTTAATGCCCATAATATCTTCAATGATGCCATTTAGAATTTTGATCAACTATATTTGGATCTTGTTGGCCTTGAAGAGAACATTGGGAGAAGGCCTCAAGGCTGGCCTACCCATCTTTTCCCATACATTCTTAGTCAGGATATTGACCTCAATTTGTATGCCAATAAGGACCTCATAGATGGACCATCCATCAAAGGTGACATTCACCAGGATTTCTTGGTATGCCTGATCTCTCATTCCATTTTAATGCATGGCATGACAACTTCAATTGAATCTTGAACTACATGTTCTAAATGAAAATTGTTTAATAAGGGAAACATCCATTCTATTTGTAAGAGGCATAAGATCTTTTTTAGTTCTTTTAGTTCAACCTCATGACCATCTTGCTACTTACGAGAGGTGATAACCTGCACCTCTAGGTCTAGCACTAGTTAGAGTTCTCCTTGAATGTTCTTGATCATGCTCATATCTAGCTATAACATGTATTTTTAACATTCAGTGTCAAGATAAGGTGAAATTTTTAGTTTAGGATAAATGATGTGCTCAATACAAATTAACTCCCCATATTCTAGGTGAAACTCTAGTACTGGTGCAATTGGAATTTGAGTAGTGAGTCCACTCTAAGTAGTTGCCTACACTTTTATTAGCTCCATTAAAAATGGTTGCACCTTAGAGTCTATTTCTTTGCCTTAGGCTCAAGCCTAATCATCCCTACACCCTTATCCATGCTAGTCTACCTTGGATTATTTTTTTGTACAAGTTGGGGAATTCTTTGACCTTGTGTGTTCCTTGACAATAGCCACATCTTAAATGTGTGGGGTAGTCATGATGATAATGATTAATTGTACTACATTGGTAACATGATCATTATGGAAACCTTTTTCCACCACATCCACCACCTTTCCCTTGAGTTCCTTTTTACATCTCATAACCTACTTTTTGCTAGCCATATCCCTCATTTTATTTGGCTACCTACCCTCCTACTATTATCATTGCTTATTATGTGCCTTTTCCCATTTTTTTGTGTATCTCATCGATTACATGGAAATCAACCATGGTATGGGTATAAGAATTGCATAACCAACAATAGGTGGTTATGCTAACCTAGTTGGAATGTTACAATAAAGGGTAGTCTTGAACATCATAAAACTCATGATAAACCTCATAGATGAGAAGAAATATGTGCACATTATATCAAGGATAATTGTTCTTATTATGGCCTCCTATCTCATAATCGGTATACCATAACCCACTTCATGCATCATGTGATAAACTAATTGTAATGTTATCTAATTAGGAGGCCATATATGTAACTTGCACCTCCATAAAAGGGCTAATTATTATGTTAACACTCTCGATGGCCTTAGATCTTAGCATAACTTCAAGTACTTCCCAAGGGTCTATGAATGTTTTCATGGACATTACCCTCCTAAAAGGTACTAGTAATCCTCCCATGAACCATTTCACATGTTGGGAGGGGTGAATATCATGAGGGAGATTCTAAAGAAGAGTTTTGAACCTATCATCATAAACATGCAAGATCTTTAATAATCCCTAGTTAATCTCTTTGAGTGCAGTGATGTTTTACTCCTCAAACTTAGGTATATCAGATTATTTCAAGAAGACTTCCTTTAGGGTGACATAATCATCCATATCTTGGTTAGGATCAAAGTTTTTATACCAATTATGGGCATGATCAAACAAGGTTATCATGAATTGGGTTTCCTTAAACTCAAATTGAGTTATTCCTTGAGCACTTAATTATAGTTCACATTTGATTACATGCTCTATGACATCATTTATTCCTTGATACTTGGATAGATTCATGTCCATATCATAATAAATCTAGGGTAGGGAAGCAACTAGTATCTAAGGTGCTTGTCCCCTTGGTACTTGATCTGGTGGTGGTCCTCTAATATCTCTAACCATTGGGCTGAGTGATTGTCATATCATTACCACTAGCATTACAGCAGATAATGGTTATGACTAAATTCCCCCCCCCCCTTTATTTTAGTGATGCAGCAAAGTGAAATACTAGGAAAAAGGAAAATTAAAAAGCATACCTGAACTTAATTATAATGGTGAAGTCCATGAAGGTGTTTGATGCAAAGTGTGTCTAGAGAGAGCACATTATGACTTGTAAATCTATAAGAGAAAACAAAGAGTATATTATTTCTTTCTAGATACACTATATCTAAAATAAGAATGTACAAAAATCTAGGAAAGAGAGAGACAGAGAGAGAGTAAGAGAAAGGAATGAATACACTTCACTAAGTACATGGACCAATATAAAACCTATTATGCTATTGAGTGATGTTGAGTAATGATGGATAATGATAGGTATGTGTTGAAACCAAAGTAATATCATTAATGGAGCTAAATGCTTAATTCCCTGAGGGTAGCTCAAAAATGCAAAGCCTGGCCCTTTGGCTCTATCATCACCCACTAAGTGAAATTATGTGATCATGCATGTATTCATAAATGTTTGTACTATGTGTCTAATCCCTCTAAGTAGGTGGCTCAAGAATACAAAATTTATCTATTCTTTTGGATCCATCATTGCCCATTAAGTGAAGATATGTGATCATGCATATGTTAATTAATGTTTAGATTGTGTGTCCAATCCCTCTAAGTAGGTGGCTCAAGATTACAAAGGCTAGTTATACCTTTGGCTCCATAATTGCCCACTAAGTGAAGCTATGAACTAATATCTATATGGATGTGTTTCATATGAGATAGATCTTGAAGCCCATGAATGTTTTGAAATATGATAACATGGTGTGCATAGTCAAATGTGTACTAGAAACTATGCCAATCTTGACCATTTTGAAAGGTGGAGAATATGCTTGTATGAAATCTACTCTGAAACTAAGAACTAGGCTTATGTTTAATCCATTTAAGAATGATGCAAACCACCTATAGATGGAATATGGAATGTAACTACTAAGAATGCCTAGGTAATGTATTGAACTTCGAAAGAAAAGACAAACAATGTGTCATGCACATTGCCCCCAATCACTGGTGTCTATAACATGGATTCTGATTTAGAAGTTATACCAACTGCCCTATCTAAAATTGGAAGTGAGAGCCATCATGTCATACATGATACCCCTATATCTAGATTTTATAAGGAAAATTGTATTTTAATTATTGAATCTGATCTGAACTAAAGGTGACAAAACTCTAACTAAACTTACCTTTCTATCTATTTTTGGAACATCTAGGTTCTTTATTGTGTGGATAAGAGCACAAAAAATAGGACACCTTATTTTTTAATGTTGTTGTCCAAGTGTGATTCTCTTTTCCTTTTCTAATTCTAATCAATTTTATATGTTTGTCACTATTTTTGGTCTATTCTACCTGGTTTGAACTCTGATTACTATTCTGAATGTTTTGAAAACTTAGTTTTGACTAATGGAGGTATTTTGATCTCTGTGACAAAACCCCTATTTGTTGACCCCTCTTCTAAGGGTTGGAATGAAGACCTTACAATGACTACCCTCAGAATAAAGAGCTTTGAAAGTGTGTTATGCTATGAAATACATGATATAGCAATGATAATTGAAAATATGTCTCAAGATATAACATAGTTTGTTTTGAATATTTTTAGATCAACAGGGATAAGCCTAGATAGATGTAACAATGTAATAACATGTGCAATATACTAAATTAAAACTAGAAATGTTAATTTTTAGTTGTCAAGGAGGGATAGAGCATGATGTCCATCATCGCATCCAAATAGGAAACATAATGCATGATGTGGATCATGGCTTTGAAAATAGTGAGAAACAAACAAGCAACAAACACAAAAGACAAAAAAAAAGCATACAAGAGTGGTCAAGGGGATAAATAAACAAGGGACATGGGCACATGTCACTCAGACTTTGAAAGTGAACATATAAGGCATTTTCAAATGCTACATACACATATAATTGAAAACAAGCAAGGTTGGCATGAGGACCACAATCACATAGAAGAGTTAAAGCAAAGGACATTGGCAAATATCCTAAAGCACATACAAGAATAGAAGCAAAGGACATTGGAAAATATCCTAAGGCACACACAAAAGATAAAACATGAACTAAGAAATGAGATCACATCTAGTAAGAAATGAGATCACATCTAGTTATGCAAAGCAATAAAATAAGGCATGTAAATTTTAGAAATACAATCACATTTAACTAATCAAAACAAGAAGTGAAATTATGCTAAACACATAGTACAAGACTAGGTAGATGCTAACAAATACACAAGTGCTATATACTAGTGAATATTGATAGATTAATCTATGTAAACTAGTAAATAATGTACATCAACATGATAACTAGAGTGTGTGATGTAGGAATGACATAACTTGAATGGTGTAGTCATGTAGAAGATGATCTTAATAAGTAGATATGTCAATGTATGTTTCGAATGTGGATGTAGGATACCCCCTCAATGGGTAGAGTGAAGTAATAAAATATCTAAGTGTCACTATACACACTCAAATAAGATCAAGTGGAGCATGGTAATGTATATAAATTGACAAAAAATAGTAAAAAACAATAATATACACATATAGCATGGTAGTAGAAATGTAAAGCATGGATAATGTATGGAGTTGAAATGTTTTTGATTATTTGAATGATTTTGTATTTTGACATGTTATATTATTCTTGGTATATTTTTAATAAGCTATGTACAATAAATCATAAGGAAAGTATGTACAAGAAGGAGGAGAAAATATGTACAAGTAACGGAAAAATAGCTATGTATAAGAAATACTGAGAAGAAATGATACTAACCAATGAGTCTCATGAGAGAGTCCTTGTTATGGTTTCATGTCTCAAACAAAATAATCATGCATGATTTTCAAGCATGAGGGAATGGATATGAATATGATTTTAAATATTAAGATTCAATGTTAGTATCTTGAAAATCATAATAACATGTATTATTCCACTGATCATTATCATCTTGATTTTGAACCAATGGAATGTTATTGTTGAATTTTGTTGTATTTAGAACTTTTCCTTTGATAAATTATGTTTGTGAATGATATACCATAGGTGTTCAATAAATCCCAAACCTTGGTGATAAACATTATCAACTACTTAAATAGGAGTAGTGATGCCTTAAGCATGTTTGCCCAATCCTTGACCTTGATAATCAAACTATTGTAGATATTTTTGGCAAAACCCATACTAATTTTAAAGTTGAGTCTCATCTTGGAGAGGTATATTTTCATCTTTTTCATGCTTTCCCTATGCTTTTGGTACTATTTATTACTTTGATTTTGATTTTTGATCCTTTTGTTATGCTGAGTTATGCTTTGGTAACCAATTTTGTACTATTTCTTAATTTAACCCTTTATGAATGTGTTCTTGTGTCACTGTAGATTGATTTATTTATTTATTTTTTGTAGGGTCCTTATTATAAATTATCTATTGTATATGTTTATTTAATGATAAACATGAATCTGTGTGATTCCCATGCATTCTATGATATGGATAATAATATTTGGATCTTCTCACTGGATGTAGAGGAGGTAGTTTGATCAACTTATATTTAATAATTTATTTAGTACCTCACTTAAACTCTTATTTGATATTTGAATCACTATTTGTATAGTTACTTTTTTATGATTTCTTATTTTGATATGTAACATTGCTTGCAACCAATTGACTAGTTGAAGTTGCATATACATGACTGGTACTAGGATGCCTTTTAGGCTTTTGTATTATAATTTATTTTTTCAGTGTTATCATATTTTCATGTAATAGCTGATTTTGCATTTATAAATCTGAAATTAAATTTCTCATACTGGTGATTTGATCCCTTAGAGTCTCACAAGTACAAATCCTATTTTCTTCCAATTGAAAATGTAAGCACATATGTTGAAGATGGTTTGATAAAGATATAGGTTGAATGCATTCATTATGAAAAATATTATAGGATGCCTCACCTTTTGGATGGGTGATAGTATGGACCTAGTTTGAGGGAAAGTAACTATCATGCTCTTGTGGGAGAGGAAGAGAAGGAAATTCTTCCCTATGCATAAGATATGACATTGAAACTTGATAGGTGGTTGTTATCTTATGCAATGGATCCTCTAAGTATGTAAGTATTTTAATATTAATTGAATTACACATATAGAGAGATATCATTTTTAAAAAGTAATGAAACCTTGTATTAAGGAAAGGTAGACATTGCTTTGAAGGAAATGGATTTGAACATGTTTAGAAGTACATTTATTAATATCATCCCATATTATGAAAAGTAAGCATGAAAGGGAAATAATGAAGCTTTGCATTAACATATGTTAAACTTCATCATTCATATACATGATAGGACCAAGTATGAATTCCTAATTATATTGTATGAAATGTTTTGAAATGAGTAAGGTCTCTTTATAATTTTATGTGAAATTTGAATTGGATGTAAGGTGATACCTCAAAGAATGGGACCTAGTATATGCAATTACGGTTTAAAATAAAATTATTTTCAAAATTACTATGGTAAATTTTAAAATTAAATAAGAAATTTTGATTTAATTATGTAGGAAAAAATTAGAAAAATACTGAAAAAATACCGAGACGTAGGATAGGTAACTAAGGTTTGAAAGAAATAATTTTTTAAATTACTATGGTGAATTTTAGAAAATTAAATGTTATTTTTTTATTTAAATATGCAAGAAAAAAATAGAAAAACTACTAGAAAATATCGGGACCTAGTATAGGCAACTAGGGTTTGAATGAAATAATTTTTAAATTTACAAAGGTAAACTTTAAAAATTAATATGAATTTTTTATTTAAATATGCAAAAAAATATTAGAGTAATCAATAAGGAATTTTCCTTTGGGTTTCTAGGTTTTTTATGCGTAAACAAAGTAAGGCAGGTTAACCAAATGATTTAACTATTTTGGGAATAATGCAATTTTATTCTTATTTTAGTTAAGGGTCTAGATTAATAAATTAGTAAATAATATTGAAATAATTATAGTCCTAATTTGTATATTTTATTTATCTTTTTTAGCTTTCTACAAGTAGAAATAAATTAGGATAAATATAATTTATCTTAAAATAGGTTGAAATGACTATTGTAGGGTCTGAAACTAGTTATGCAGGATTGGGATAGTATCATAAATCAAAATATAGCTTTTGTTTTTTGAAAGGATAGGACTACCAAAAATAAGACACCTTAGGGTCTGACGCTATTGTCTTCTTCTAATGCTATTGTCCAAACTATTCATAGAGACCTATTTTTTGGGGTTCTTTTTGTTGTTCCTATGTGAGGCTTCTTGTGAAATCTTAAGTTTTGAATGTCGATGAAAGTCTTTATAGATTTGATTCAATATTGAAACCCTAGACCTTCATCATGCTTAATAAAACTTGAAAAATAGAGGGGGTTAGTGTGTGTAAGATGTATTGAACATGTATCCACACCCTTTATATGGGCACACTACCTACATACTAATACTTTAAAGAGGGATCAAGCCATATGTAGTTCTCCCACTTGATGTGTTTTGTGAAATAGTGTAGTGATGATGCAAAAATACCAAATTAAGAGTGTTTGGGGTGGCTAGGGACTGATGTGAGGGTTTGAATATGTTTGTAGCTATGTCAAGTGACTGTGTGTAGAGAATAATAAAGTTTGCCTTAGTAGTTTTTTTTTTAATTCTTGATTTCTGTGTAAGATTTATCACCTCCCTTTATAAATGAACTTTGAATGGGATTTTATAGGTAACTTTTAATCATGTGTTAAATGTATTTGCACTAGGATGACATGACAAAGGATAATAATCAAATGGAAATGACCATTTAGGGTCAAACTATGATTAGATTGGAGTGCCAAAAAAGGGACACCCTAGGGTCCAACACTATTGTCCAGGTATGACACTCTTGTGATATAGTCTTAAGACCTAGGGGGATAGAATTAGCCAAGGAAATAGAGTCTGGTTGAGATGGAATGAAGGTCTGGAAGTCTATAGATGACTGACAATGAGTAAAAAGGTGTTTATAAGGGTCACGAGAGCATGCAAGAAGGTCATATAGATAGGGTGTCAGAAGCCACACTCAAACTACCAATTTGTACATTTTATATGACTACATAAGGCATTAAGATCACTTAACAAATAACATCAAAATGGAGTTCATAAATTTCACTATGGATTCCAAATATTCCTAGATATCACAACGCTAAACAACATACACAAGCTACTCCAAAGCATTATCATGATAGTGGTACTTATATCACAAAGTTAGATCATTTTTTTTAGATTTTTAGTTAAGAAAAGATATTCCAAACTGGCATGATACTTTCCATTTGGTAGAGATCATCCTCCCTATGTTAAATACATGACTTATTTATTATGAGGCTATTAAAAGAATAATTTGTTGGTATGCTCTTTTTTCAGTTTAATATATTTACAAATGTAAAAAATAAATAAAATATTCTATAAAATTCTAAAAACCAAGACCTATGCATGATATGTGTATTTTATTTATAATATTTTATTCATTATTTAGTATACGTATTACTTCTCTATATCTAGTTTTATATAGAATATGTTTCACAAGTGTACTTCAGTGAGTTACAATAAATACATGTTGCCACATTCAAATGTAATTGTTGGCGGTGATACTATGTCAGACCTAAAAAAATTATATATATAACAGCATTCTAACCTGGACAGAGTAGCACACTGCACTCTTGTCCAATTTTTTTGGACTCATCATAATGAACATAGGCCTTCTAAATTTTATTTACATTTCAACAAGTTAATTGGGTGAATATTTTACATAGGTTTTATCATTCTATGACTATCCTTATTGTTCATCCTTCAATTCACTACATTACATAAAATATATCATGATTGACTAACTTATACTAGCATTGTTATCCTACTAGATACTTGATTTGTTGAATGTCATGATGCTACAAGTTGTTAATGCAGATAAATTTCACTTATACATGCATGCTTATCATGATTTGATTATTTTTGTCATGCTTTGTGTGTAATATTTTCTTTGGATTGTGGACATTTGAACATGTCTTTGTTTTCATCTCTAAGCCTTATTTTATGTTTCTATTTGTGAGTTGCATTTAAACATGTCCCTTGTATGTGGTCCCTTAGTCTTCTTTCATGTTTTATGTGTCCTTGTGTGTGTATAATGGCCATGAATCTTGTTCGTGACTATTTTCTAAATTTACAATGCCATGATGGATATCATACATCTTCCTAGTTTTTTGATGCCATGATGAATACCATGCATATATTTTAAGTGTTTATATTTAGTTTCACATACTCAGTATTGATCATTTATTCAATGTATGCCTCTTTGATAACATATATATAGAGATGAAACTATGTGTGCTTAGTTCTACATGTATCATACATTGTTATTTTGCTTAGATTATCAATATGATGCCATGATCTCGAATGTTATCATTATTACTCTAGATTTTAATATTTTTTATAACATAACTCACATAAATTTTTATTTTTATTTAGTTTATTGCATAGGTTTCATAAGTCACCTTCAAATAAGGTGCATACATAGTGGCTTGTCTTATAGACTAAGCTAAAATACTTGATTTCACAGACATAAAAAAATAAAATTTATTGAATTGCTCATACTTAATACTCAAATATTACTTCCAAACAAAAACACTCTATTTTGGTAAGGGCATAGGATAAATTTTTCTAAAATAGTTCACTTTCATTTCAATAATAAAAATTAATAATTTTTAAAATTCTTAGAATTACACTTAGTCAACATAATAGTTTTTAGCATTTAATAAAAAATAGTTTAAAGTTTCATACATAGGTTTAAGATAAATTTTATTAGTCTAGAGGCATCATGTGTGGCATGTGTTTTATAATTTACATAAATTTTACTCAGAAAACCATTTGATACTATTTAGTTATCAGAATCAATATACCTAGATATCAAATTGGCGGCATGTGCATGACACATGATTATTATCTTACTATATTTTGCACTAGTTTTTTGATAAAAGGAATGTAAATCCATTACATTTTATGTGTTACATACACCAAAATTAAATCATGTTATTTTTCATCATAAACGTTATTCCATTTACAATGATTAATTCAACATTTTGTAGTAAAACAATTCATAGGAGTTCACATAAAGATTCCAAGCCACTCTACCCACTTTGAGTTATGCAATGATATATTCAAGCACACCTTGTGTTATTAATCATAATCTATTTCCAATGAATAGTATGTCATGCACAACTTAATCTAAGTGTTTTAGAAAATAAAATATCTAAGGGTTTCACCCTCTCCAGTCATCAAATTTTACTAGAAAACACAATGGTTCGCATACCCAAATAGTTGTATTCATTCCTTGTTATTTGATATATAATTTTTATTGTATTTGGGTTTCAATTTTTATCTTAAGGACTAATTTATACATGCTTCATTTCATGTTTATGTGAAGCACATTTCAACGTGTGATCTACATCCAAGCCTACTCGACACATATAAGCTCAAGTATAACTATTTTTTTAAGTCTATTACTTTTTCTTTACTGTATTATTATTAGTAAAAGGAGGGTAAAAATAGTCCTAAAATCAACATTTAATGATTAAAAAAATGCAATTGTGACCATCATTTTACAAGCACTTAGCTCATGCTCAATTCCATAATTCTAAACCAATATTCCTCTAATTCTATGCAAATGATATTTATCTTTAAGTAATTCAAACACTTGATATTCACATTCCTCATTTTTAGCAACCTAAACTCACAATTAAACTAATCCACACTTATAATTTATTTGTCTTTGCTCCTCAGACAAGATTTTTCTTTCACGACTATCCTGCTCATCAACAATATCTAAATATGTCAGCTATGTCCTCATACAAAACAAAGACTAATTGATCAAATTAAAATTCATATAATGGGTTATATTACATTTTTTAAAATTTATATTTGATTAAATTCTTAAAAACCCACTATATAAGCATAATTTATATCCTTTTAAGATGAGACTACAACTTTTTAAAAATCACTAGATTTATTCTAACTACACATTAAGAGGAAAAAATTGATTTTTCCTTATTCTAAGTCAATATAGCCCTAGTATCCTTATGATAAATTTGATTACACCTCTAATGTCATAAGTCATTATTAAAACACATTATTATACCATGATTGCATCAACACCTAAAACTACACTAATATTTCATATACGCCATCATAACATGAGATAACTACATGGAGTTTGATCCCTCTTCAAGGTATAATTATATAGGTTGTGATTAATATAGGAGGTGTTGAGGTTAAGAAAAACTTTAATCACTAACCCCTTTTACTATATATTTTATTTTTTCCTCGTGATCTATTGATTTAGGGTTCAAAGTGAAGAAAAAAGTACATAATGACTTCTCCAATGAATTAAATGACCCTAGATACACACATATAAACTATAGGGTAAGTTGCACCTATCATGTTTCACATAAAGATAAAAAATAATATTGTATGCTAGCTTAACCTACAAACACTAGTATAGGCTGACCTTGTTTAAATAGCATGGCCTTATCCTAGATAAATGTGAAGTCTTGTTTTATATTCATAGTGACCTCACACAACCACATAGTTAGTTTCATAGTAACAATCACTATCCTTCATGTATAGCTGTATCTAAGTCATTCCTCTTTGGTTCTTTCCATTTCTATCATATTTACAAAAATAGTAAGTTTCATATCAGTTTGTGTGATTTTATGTATATCTTAATATTATGATTTACTCAACATTTTTTTATAAATTAGATTGAATTTAATTCTCTAATCTCCAATTTTGAAAAAACTCTCTCTCTCTCTCTCTCTCTCTCCTCTCTCTCTCTCTCTCTCTCTCTCTCTCTCTCTCTCTCTCTCTCTCTCTCTCTCTCTCTCTCTCTCTCTCTCTCTCTCTCTCTCTCTCTCTCTCTCTCTCTCTCTCTCTCTCTCTCTCTCTCTCTCTCTCTCTCTCTCTCTCTCTCACACACACACACACACACACACACAATACTCTAATATGAATAAATACCACATGTTCATTTTTATGTGTATTTTGATGATATCTTGTATGTTAGGCCAATAATATAAAAAATTTAACTATTTTACAATCATTTTTTGGTCCCATGTTAAGTTTTTTTTGTATGAGAGGGGATTTTGGACATCACACAAGTTGTCTCAATCCTTATACACCTAGGGCCACACTCCTGCATCAAATCAAACATGATATTCAATAAAGCAATTTTATTTAAATAACAAAACTCAATTCTATATTAATATTTTAACAGAGTTTACATAAAATTTTCCATTGCTCAAATTTACAAGGCAAGGATTTCATTTATTGAACTGAAAATCCTCATAAATATAAGTGGTTGTCCACCATGATCCATGTTAGTGTGTAATTTGGACTTTAATGCAAATTGTCATGTGAGTGTACAACTTGAAATTTAGTGCATGTTGTATTTTAAAATGTGATTTATTTTATAAGTAAAAAAATAATAAATTCTAAGATAATTAATTAATAATTAAGTTTAATACCTACTAGTGTAATTATAATTTTACACCATCACCCTCTTTAATTGTAACTCAAGGCTCAAATACAATAAACTTGAGGCTCAACCTCTACTATGGGTCCTAATAACAAAGATTGATGAGGTTCCCATGTGAAATGTGCTCTAGAAGGAAGGATGACTAAGACTACCCTCCACCCCCACCACCCCCCCCAAGGACAACTTTTTTCACCCTTAAAATTGCTTGAATATGAACACACTTGGACTCAATGAGGGTTTTAGTGAAGATATTGGCCACTTAGAACTTTATGTGATAGAAATTAAGATCAATGATGTGCTTGTGAATCAATTTTTGAATATAGTGCATGTGGACCTCTATGTTTTTGGTATGTTGATGTTACATATATGTGAACAACACTTTGATTATCACACCAAATGATAGTATGTTCCTATTGCTTGATGTAGAATTCTAACCAGATCTAGTAGATATAAATTATCTCTATGGTAACATTAACAATTCCTAGTTTCTCCACTTTCATGGAAGAAATGGATATAAAATGTTGGTCATTTATCAAGTGAACAACAAGGTCTAAGATAAGATGAAAAACAAAACTTGATGTATATTTGTGCTCATCAGGATCTCCTGCCCAATCAGAGTCAGTGTAGCCTAATAACTCTATAGAAAAACCTATTGAATAGTGAATGCCATGTGTATAAGTAATTTTGATATAGAGTAAAATATTATTAGTATATTTTCAATGAATCTCATGAGGTCTATGTATAAATTTATAAACCAATCCAATGCTAAAATATATATCAAGGCATCTATGAGTTAATAAAATGACATTACTAACTAGCTACCTATATGTGGTAGCATCAAACAAGGGCGTGGAATGCTTATTTATGATCTTTAATAAAAATAGAAATGGTGGATATGAAAGCATAAAATTAGTCATGAAAAATATTTCCAAAATATCTAAGGAATACTTTGGCTATGAAAGAAATATATTGGATTTAGAGTGAGTCATCTCTAAACCAAAGAAGTAGTGTAGAATGCCCAAATATTGCATCTCAAACTATTGGTGAATGGAATCATTAACATCTTTAACAAGATAAGATGATTTTATTGTGATAATAATGTCATCCATATAAACATAAACCAAGATAATCTCACCATGATGATGGTGAATGTAGATAGTGGGTCAAATTGGAAACAAGAGAACCCTTGTGAGACAAGGAAGGAGTCCATATTACCACACCATTATTATGTTCCTAATTAAGGATATAAATGGATTTATTTAACCAATATACAAGGGAAGAACCCTATAAAAACCCAAGGGATTGTTCCATGTAAATATCCTCATGAATGTTACTATGAATAGAAACACTCGTCACATCCATATAATGCATTATCCATCACTAAAAGGTGGTGATAAAAATAACAAGCTGGATTAAGTTCATTTTATTAGTTGGGGGAAAATGTCTCATAATGGTTAATGCCTTCTACTTGAGAAAATAATTTTTCAACCAATCATGATTTATATTTATTGATACTACCATCCATACTTATTTGGTTCGATAAATCTATCTACAATGAGCCATCTTTATAAATTTCAAAAGAGGGACTAAATATAGACTATCAATATTATTAATATAACCATACTCTTATTCCATGCATGTGTCCCACTCTAAATTTACACTAGCATTAATGAGGGATTGAGGATCTAATGTTATGTCTATGTAAGAATGAGATAGTTCATTGTAATCTACTCAAGTATGATAAGTATCAAAAAGATCACCACAAATAGAACCAACTTCTTCTTGTTTATTTCAAACACATCAAAGAATATTCTAAGGATTAGGATGATGTAGTAAATGAGGAGCCTCCACATCATGAGGGGTGGCATCCTTACTAGTAATTATAAAAGTAGAAGCCATATAAAAATTAGAAGGGGTGGGATTATATGATGTGGCATGTGGAAGATGCTCATCAAAGTAAAAACTAATACAAATGATCAACTTGTGTGTATCTAAATGTAGTAGTCTATAGCCTTTTACATCATCAAGATATCCAAAAAATATGCAATAATTACTCTAAGGTTGCAAAGCCCTATATTTGGATTTATGAATGAGTGTCCATACTGCACATCCAAAGACTCTCAGGGGATTAATAGAAGGTCTCATCTCACTCCAAGATTGTTAAAGTTTCATTGACTTTATTTATTTATGAGGAATACAATTCTAAAAAAAATTGAAAAATTAATATCTTCAACCTAAAATTAAGGAGAGATACCCTATGACTAAATCATATATTTAGACATTTATTTGATTATTCAATTTATTATTTTAAAAATTCCTCTCTCTTATGGACTATATTGAAATGTATGTTATAGATAAATTCCATGACTGGCATAAAAATCTATAAAATGAGAAATATATTGCCTATCTATAAACATTTGATGTACCTTATGGATTATTTTTCAACAAAGGTTTTGAATTCAACAAACGTGGGAAAAACTAGACTCTTTTGATTCAATAAATATACCCAAGTACGTAATAAAAATTCATCAATAAAGGTAAGCACACAAAGCTTCTAATTAAAAGAATGCACTAAAAAGGGCCCTGAAATGTCATTGTAAACAACTTGAATAACCTTAGATGATCTTCACAATATTCCTTTCACATATATCTCATTTAGATATTTTCCAAATACACTACCACTATCCAACCCTCCAACCATCCACTATTTTCCCCATTATACATGACCCACTACTCTAGCAACCCATGACTCCCCATCATCCCAATGCCCTAGCCATCGAATGCCTATATTCATCAAATGACATATATAGTTAGAATTCACCCCACCATGCCAAAAAAACAACACCATGATCATGCCCAATAAGTTTCCATATGACACAACTATGAAACTTGTATGCCATACTTAATTCCTTACATAGTGCATTGATATTGAGTATGCACTAAATGTTTAAAGAGGTAAGAAGCTACAAAGTTGGATTTTCATGTCATATCATCTATTTAAAATAAAAATTTAGACATTTGTTAAAGCAAAAGCACTTTAGTCACTATTGTTATTAACAATATGCATGGGGGGAATGGATAACAACCTTTTGGTAGGCCTTTGAGAGTAATGGTTAAGGGTTTAGTCACTATTGTTATTAACAATATGCATGGGGGGAATGGATAACAACCTTTTGGTATGCCTTTGAGAGTAATGGTTAAGGGTTCAATTCCTTGAAAGTATTTGAAAGACTCTTACATTATATATTTTTTAAACATTTGCATTTTATATATTTACATTTGTAAGTGGTTCGTTGGTAATAAGTATTTTGTTAACATCACAACTACAACAAATTAAAGAGTTCAAATCTTATCCAAAGTCAATTTTATACCATGTTAGATGAAAAGATATTCTGGATAGCACGCAATCTATCTCAATCCTTCTACAATCCAGAACCATGCTCTTGCATTAAACCACACATGATATTTCACAAAGTAATTTTGACATAATAATAGAACACACTCCCAAATTAATCTTATAATATATTTTACATAAAACATCTCATTACTCAGATGGGTGAGGAGAGGTTTACTTTCACGGACCCTGAAATCTTCATAAATGAAAGTGGTTACATAAATATAAATGGTTTCCCATCATGATCCATGTGAGTATGTATCTTGGACTTTAATATAAGTTTTAATGTGAATATGCAACTTATAATTTAGTGCAAGTTGCAGTGTGGGGTGAAAATTGGACTTTAGTGAAAGTTCTATTTCTAAGTGTGATTTATTTTCTAAATAATAAAATAACAAATCCTATTATAATTACTTACTAACTAAGTAATCTCAATACATAATTGTATAAATAGAAATTTAAATTGATAGTGTTGTATCTCCCCTCTCATTATGTTATCTTGTCAACATATATGAGGCTCTTTGTAATTCCTTTGATTTTTAATATCATTTTGAAATTTAAAAAATAAATAAAAAAACTCACAAAGCACATAAGTGACTCTAAGTGATATTAATGTGTAGCTCATCATTTAACAAGGTTTTCTAATTAGAAATAATTTGGTTCATTTAGGTGTGGCTCATCTAATTTTATTAGCTTATCAATATACAAAATTTTTTAATACTATTTTTTAGTTATGCAAGCACATTCAATCTACCTAGAAGTGGATTCACACTCTCTTTCAACCATTTTTACCAAAGTTGATTACCTAGAAAATGGTACTCTTAAGAGACTTGGAAATTATATATGCACAATATTCTCAAATTTGGCATATCTTTTACTTTTGAATTATTTTACAATTATATAAAGAGATAAATAATTTAGCTTTCAATCATACTATGATGGATGATTGACATTCAATTATTAACAGGGTCCAATTAATATTCAATGTCATGTTATAGATTCAGGGACACACTGGGAAGAACTAGCTAGAGGTATAGCATCTCCATATTTTATTTGAGAATTAAGGGAGTTCCACATGCACTACAATTTTGTTCCTTTGAGCTCACCTAACCACCTATCAACCTCTCAAAACTATGGAATTGGTACTAGAGGAAGGCACCACTCACACAAAAAGTGCCACCATGGCTCTCATGTGCACAACCTCCCTTTTTGGCCCAAAAAATTCATAGTGGAGATATTGGTAGTGGCTATGCTCATTCAAACCCTATTAGTTAAGGGTGAAACAAGGTACGTTACCTTGGGTTTCCCTCTCTATGAGAGATGTTACAAAGGATGAAAATAGAGATAAGGGAAATGATGGTTATGAGATTGTACCTAATTCCACATGTTCAACTACTAAAATTCACCAAAGGGGTTGTGGTGAAAAACCAAATTATTCTTGACTCTACCACCCTTGTTCATTAATCCTATGGCCTGATGTTTTGTTGTCTTAAGATTAAACTATCTACTATGGTCATCTTGTTTATGTTCCCTTTTTTAGTTTGAAAAGACATTTTTTATATTGTAATTTTTTTTCCTAAAAAGTTAAAAACTTATCTATTTCTCCATTTGGTGACCGATAAAATGTTTAAGATTATGATATCATCATTTTTTATGAATAATGATACATAATTTGTAAAATAGTACAAAATAAGAATATATGTAGACACATCAACTAAAGGAACTTTCAAAAAAATGTGTCAGTGTCATAAAAGAGTTTCACCCCACACCCAAATTTACAAATATTTTAATGTTTTCAATATCTTATAAGTTGTCTATTTTTCACTATTATTTTTAATATTTTATTAAGAAACTGAAAATTTTAACGGTCAAATTTTACAATGATTAATTTATATGAATATATTTTTTTAAAACCTTCCTCCTTTAGATTTTGGTAATAATAATCACAATATAAAAGCCCTCCAAAACACTTTTTAAAAATATAAAAATATGTTTAAATAATTTTAAAAAATAGAAACATGTAAAAACACCCAGTCAACCTCAAGGAATCTTACTCCAACTCTTACTTGAAATTGAAAAATATTTTAAAAACACTTTCAAAAAATATAAAAATAATATTAAATAATATTAATATAAAAGAGTATAAATATGTATAAGCATCTGGTTAACCTCTAATCTCATTCCAATTTTTATTCAAAATTGAAAAATATTTTAATATATTTAATAATTTATAAGCCTCTATTATCTTTAAATATTATTATAGATGTAAAGTAATAATAAAATTTATTTATTTATTTTATTTTTTTGCAATAATTTATTTTTTTATGGTAAATTTTAATTAATATTTTAATCAATATCATTGATAATTAAAATGCTACATATTCAATTTATTGAGTAGAACATGGTCCAATAAATATGTCGGTGTTAACTTAATATGTATAGTTTTTAAAAATGTTTTGAGGTTAGATTAAAATGGTTTGTAAGATTTAATGGTGTTTAAAAAATACAAAATATTTATATTTATTTTTAGTTATAAATTATTTTTTATTAATATTATTATTTTGTTATGTATATATTTTTTATATTTCATTTTTTAAACATATATTTTATAATAAATTATATTTTTTTAAATTGTTTGAATTAATATCATCATTTATTACATGTAATGGGAGACATAAAAATAAATAAATATTGTATTGTCCTTTGCCTCTCGTTTTCATATAAATACACACTCTCATGTCTTTTGAGAGAGAATTTTTTTATATATACAACTTGTTCTCTACCATATTACAACCAGCCTCAATAATACATTTTTTCACCATTACCATATGTTTAACCAATTTTTTTTTGGAGGTCATTATTTTTACTTAGTAAGTCTTTTTGAGATGTTTGTGTGACATTTTTAACCTAGAGGCTACAACCTAAGCATATTAGACCATTTATTTCTTTCAACCTTGGTTTTTCATAAAGAAATTGTCAAATTAGGGGTTTATTATTATTGTTATTTACTTAGTTTCATAGACTAAATTTGATTAGAATTTTTTGTTGTTAGTGAAGTCTATGTATATTCATTATTTGTCTATATTTCTCCCTTTTATTGTTTAAACTCTTAATCCTACCTATAATTCTTCCTCTTGAGTTAGATTTTTTGAGGTTAGTTTTATACTAATTTATAATCTCTACCTCATACTCACCAATAATCCCCATATTCCGTCCCTGATGTTTGATTTATAAAAGTTTGTCTTTTCATTATAAGATTTATAATTTTTTCTTTTTTTTCCAAACCTACTTTCTTATCATCCAAAGTTAAAAGAAATTTAGATTAACCTTATATAGTTATAAATACACACATCATATAGTATTGTTTATTATTTTATCACATTCTTCCATTTATCTTCTGATGTTTTATCTTATTTTTTATTTGTTATTAGTACATGTTTTTTTTTCCATCCTCTTTTATCTCTAATGCTGTGTATCTTTATGATATTTTCAAATTCTATAAATGTCTAATAGCTTATTTAAATATTGTATTCATCAAGTATCATGAATTTTCCTCACTTTGATGTTCTTTCACTCTTTTAGTAGCTTTAAATTTGATATGCATATACTCATTCAGATCTAGGATATACCTTTTGAGTGTACACCTCATAATATATAAGCAATAAACTAATTTTAGAGAATCAAATCAACCTATGCTCTTTTTTATCCCTTTTAAAATCCCATGTTAAGTGATTCATGTTATAGATATATATCAATCAATCATGTGACAAGTACCTTATATCTGATTGTTATGGATATATGATGGCCATTCTACAAAGTATCATGTATCCATATTGATGCATTTGTACAACAATCATATCTATATATTGACACAATTTTTTTGGTGTTAGAATACAACACATTTCTCATATGCAAGTACATATGCATGACTATCATCATGCATATGTATCTGAACTTACCAAAGAAATAACTTTTTTTGAGTTTAATAAGATATTAAACAAAAAAATATTCTATAAAATAATATGGAATAAAAATATTCAATCAAGAGAAATAATATAGGTTTTAGATGTGAAAAATTTAAAATTTTCAACATATTTCATGAAGTCATAAGCAAATTTATTGTTTTCCTATCATTGTCCTACCATGAGTGCATTTATACATGTTAATTTAAATATTTATTTCACACAAACTTCTAATGTGATAAAATTATTTATTCTATACTTATAAAATAAACAACCATTATGTCACAAGACATCAATGACCAAACTCTTTTTCTTTAACCATTTAAAGTACAACAAAGGAAGTAGAAAACACCTTGTAGAATTTCTTCCAATGTTACTACTAAAATATCTTTCCACCATTTTTTAATATCCTTTTATTTTACCACAAACAACTGCTACTATAATTGTGAATAATCTCTAAAATATCACCACCACTAAAAATAACAATGACATTCCTTCAAAGAGAATGGTGAGGAAATTTATAAAAAAAAATATTACCATCACCACAAACATTTATAAATAAGTTTTGGTAGGAGAGGAATGTAAATATAATTTATACTAAACCTCTCATGTGTATAGGGTTCATGTTTATATAGATACATGACTAACCTACTTACAATAAATGCTCATAATTAACTCCCCTAACCATGCCTAAATCATTTAATTCATAATATTTTATCATAATAAAAGTATATGTATGTGTGCTCACCTAACCTTACCTAACTATATGTGCACATATAATGTCACTAATGAATCAATGACCCATAACACATTTATATGTGGCACATTACTCTATGTACATACTATAAATCATAAAAGGGTAACAATGTTCTATTTACAATAACACATCATATTATATGAAAGGAATATGGCACCAACATTTTTACACCTTAATCTATTGTTTCATCCTAAAAAATAACTCAATATCTAACTAGACTTTATCAATCACACTATTTTTGATGAAAATCATGCACACACCATCATTCTATCTCTCAAATAACCACACATAATATCTTCTTGGGATCACCTCACCTCCTCTCTCAACATCACGTCCTAAGATATATGTCTTTATGCTAATGTATATGTATCAGCATGTCAATGTGTTACCCACAATATATCTTATTTATGTTTTTCCATCATTTCTAACTAGTTACATCAACTATTATCAACCTACCTTAGCCAATATATTATAGTTTATTCATATTTACTTCCTAATCCTATTTCATATATCCCATGTTTATTCTCTCTTATGACATCATTACTCAATATCAAGGATAATTTTCTAATCAAAAATTGACCTCAAACAATTTTACCATATCAAAACCCTATCAAAGGTCACTAACATGTAGAATAGCTAACCCTTGCATCTAGTTATAACATCTCATCTCCATAATTAAAACCATCTAAAATTAGTATAATATCAAAACCTATTATCCAACATGTGAGTGTCCATATGGTAGTCATTCCATATCAATATAATTCATGGGTGTTGAGATGATGTAACCACTGAGTATATAATAACAAAGTTTAGATACATAGTTCATTCAAAATAATTATCACTTATGCATGAACTTGAAATGTGTGAGTATTTTTCACATGTTAAACTAATATCCATGTGCCATTTGGGTATGGATAAACTTGATACCACCAACTAATCTTATTGTTGTGCTAATCTCTAATGGTCATGTCATGTGTCTCTACATATTCTACATAAAAATAAAAAAGTGTACAATTATTATGTCATACTCCAAGATATACTATCAATCATTTGCTATTGATGTTGTGCAAATCAACATGTATTGAAATATATGAACATTGCAATGTTACAAATCTAAATTGTTCTCAATAACTTTGAAAAGTCTATCTCTGAATAATTTATAAGACTTTTTTTTTCCAAATATGAGCATATCCTAAGTATATTTAATAATTTTGTACACCATCCTCACAAAAAATTTGAAAAATCATACCATACTCGATATTACAAAAGTAATAGTTTCATCTTCTAGCTAGGCTAGAACTAGAAAGAAATATGATAATGTTCAAAATTAAAATATGTGATAAATAAAATCCACTCCTTCATCACCACATTTCCATACCCAAAAAAAAAAAATCCATCCCTTCATAAATACAATAAGATAATATATAAAAGTACCCAACACAAATACAACACATTTATATCTTATAAAAAATTAATTCATCTAAAAAAAGGCTACACCAAATATATATCATCCACACTTGACTCATACTAACACATACCACTCTTAACAACCATGTAATTTTATATATTTTTCATTGAAAAAAAGGCCCAAATATGAAACTTGACATAGATGTAAAGATAAGTATGTAAATCTAAAGATAAATATGTAAATCTAGCATATGCACATTTAGATTTGAAACTTGCACCATCAAGTAATAGTACATCCATACCAATTTTATAAAATTTAGATGAGGACTTCACCACAACAGATCATAAACACCACAAATCCTTAGTCTAGATAAAATTAGATAAATCAAACTTTGAGCGATCACCAAATCAAACTCTATCAATCAATTCAAGAAATTGGACAAAATAAAATACACCATGAAAAGTGATAGGATAAACATAAATATGTATATGAAGTTAAAACATATGTCAAATACATCATTGTATCTATCAATTCTGATTCTATAAAACCCAATGATAAACATAGACTTGTATATGAAGCTAAAACTTATGTGGAATACATCACCACATCCATCAATTATGCTTCTATAAAAAATAAGGAAAAAATATTCTGATGAGTTAAAAAATGCATAATATACCATCAAATAAGTTGATTGGATGGCCATATTAAATCATACAAATCCAAAATAATGAAATATATATGAAACACATCATGGTGGCCATACCAAAGTATATAACTCCAAAAACATATCATGGTGGCCTATAAATACTGCACATACTCCTATTGCATTACTTTGGTTGACATTGTATAATAATGAATATCACATGAAATAAAATAGTATGCTTGACCCTAAATATAAATTTACAATTCCATAAGAGTGCCTACAACTAGAGATCTACAACTAAATTTTTTATTGCCAAGATCATCCATTCAAAACACATATATGTAGGATAAGAACTGCACATCATGAAATATAAAATTAAACTAAATAATAAATCAATAATCACATAATATATCCTCAAATATATGTAGATAAAAAACCATTTGTGACCATATTTTGACATCTGAATCACCAAAGTCCATTAAATAACTAGATGAGAGTTTGAAGAACTAGAGTAAAATGTTTACATTAATTTCATTAAGCAATAAATAAGAGACCAACAACACTAGAATATCATCTATAAAAGAGATGCTCACACTATCTAAATACCCAAGAGTGAATTAAGAAAAAGAGATAAGGAGATTGCATAAACCTTCATTGGTATATTACATTCATGAACAATAGATTCCACTTATGTTCAACCATTTACCATATCAGAAAACACATGTGAAATCATCTACTATATAATATAATGCATCACACCTAACATAACACATGAAAACACATGACAAAATATGATGTCTCATGATAACACATTACATATGCAAATATATGGGGTTCCTTTATTATCACATTATGTGAATCAACCAATACTTCTTTTACCCAATAATGGGAAAGAAGCATCTGAATACACCTAGATGTTATCTCTTGTCTACAAAAATTCTCTAATACCTTTATAGAAGAATAGAATGGAATATCATCTCTCATAGAGCCTATCAGTTGTGTTAGGAGTATGTCTATATGGATACATGACCCACCTACTTATAATAAATACTCATAATTAACTCATCTATACACGCCCAAACTATTGAATGCATCGAATTATCCCATAGTACAAGTACATGTATTTGCATTCACCTAACCCTACCCAGGCACATGTGCGCATATGATTTCACTAATACATCAATGGCCCATAACATATCTCTATATGACATGTTAACCTAGGTACATGGCCCATATTACAAAAGGGTACATATGTCTTATTTACAAAAATATATCAAATCACCATCATAGTATATTAATATTATAAATAAATATAATGATCTTATTCGGAAATATTTTGGTCCAAATATATAATTCTTATCAATATAAAATTAATCTAATTATAATTCAAATATTTTTGTATTAATTAGTTTAAATATATATATTTTAAATCGATATTTCAATTCACATTATAATTTGTGATACATTATTAAAATAAAAATATAATTAAAATATTTTACTAAAAATTAAATTGAATTTTTATTTAAAAGATATAATGTTTCCATGATCCATAATAGTAATTTTTTTCTAAATAACATCATATGAGAAATTATTTAACATCAACATTTCAAAATTAATATATAATATAGAAAGGAGAATAAAGCTTCTATATGAAAAAATCCACTTGGGTCTATGATTTTAAATGGGTCCAACAATGTAACATAATTAATAAAATAAAATAATGTAACAATTATAAATATGAATAAAATAAAATAATGTAAAAAATTTTAAAAAAAAGAGGTGTAGCCATAATCTAGGTATACCAAGCTAAGTGTGATGAGGGAGGAAGAAAATATGGGATAAATAATTAAATAAAAATATGAATAAAAATTAATAATAAGTTATGGAGAGAGTAGGAGGAGTATTAAAAGGGATAAAAATAAAATGTCACTAATGTTGAAAAATTAACATGTTGAATCACTGCTTATGTGAAGATGGGTGAATAGGAATTAATAATAAAATAGGGATGAAATAGGAAAAGAAGCATTAAAAAAGGGGTGAAAATAAAATGGCATTAGATGTTGAAAATTAACATGCTGAACAATTGTTTATGTGGAGTTTTAACACTTAGTTTTTATTGAGGCTTTTATCACATTTTTATTGAAGTGATCGTCTACTATCACTTTAGTGTTTTCAAAATTAATGATGAACACAATGTTTTGTAGATACCAATTGTTTAATTTTTTTTTTATTATATTTGTTCATTTTAATAATGATAGATCTCATCTTTGGTATCTTAGAAGATGCTCAATGTGATAAACCCCACTCTTGACCTTCATTTATAACTTGTCTTTCATTGACATCAACCTTTTTCAAATTTTGTTAAGAGATATGAAGATGGGTTTTATTTGTTTCTCTCTATAATCCTAAAGCTCTTGTTTGAGATTACATCAATATATGGAATGAAAACTTGTGAGCACTGGGATGATTTTATGTCCTTCAAAGCTTGTAACCTATTACTTTTTTCTAGTATAAAAACTTTGTAAATTTCTCTTTTTTAAAACTACTTTTAAATATTTAATATCTTATTTCAAATGTTTTTTATCAGATATTTTAGATCTTCTAGTAGTTAGAGTTTTTAGAATCCCCACTTTTTGAGTTATGTAATGGTGAGAGTTGGTATGTAAGACAAATATTTTTTAGAAAATTATTTATGGAAGGTTAAGAAACAATATTTTTATATTTTTAATGGAGGTGAGATTGAACTCAAATCAATTGTTTGATTTACATGACCTGCACCCATTATAAAGAGATCTATAGCTTACATGATAATGTCATTTTTCATGTGGCATTATATATTGTTAAAGGTTGACAAAGACATTATACAAGATGATTTGATTGTGATAGGGACTCCACATCCAATATATGACTTAAATCATCACTATATTATTACTAACATGCAGACAAAATATTGATATTTTAGAATTTATCTTCATATATACTTATTATAAATCTAATATATTCAAATAATATATTATATAAATAAGTATGTTATATATTTATATATATATACATATATATAACAATTATTTTAATAATAATAGATTATATTATTATTTATTATATATTAGTATTTTAAATATAAATTTATATATACGTCATAAGTGATATACCTTTTTTTGTTTTTTTCAAGTAAAGTTTTATAAAATGAATGAGTGTAAATTAATAGTTGTACTTCATTCAAAATTCTTGACCGTTGATCCCATCTCATTTTTTGTACAAGAAGGATTAAATAATAATACTCTTATATTTCTGGTGGTGGTGACAGTAGAAAATGAGGTTGTCTTTCTTCATATGGCATGGTAATGTGTTGTGTGGGGAGAAGACATTACGTTTCACAACAATCTTGACCAATAAGGAAGTAGTAGGGAAAGGCAAATCTATGCAAAATGTACAAGTGGTGAAATATTTTAAGGTGATCTCAGTGATGATGTTGAGAGGTAATGATAGGGTATTTTTGGGGATATCATATAACAAACTCAGATTCAAGACAATGAGTCAATTTACATGACTTACATCTATTGCAAAAGGGTCTACAGCATGTAGGGTGTCAACATATTTGATTTACAGTTATCTATTGTCCAAAGTAAATGAAGATGTCATGAAAACTGATTTAATTTTGACAAGACTCCACATCAAATATGTGATCTAAATAATCATTGTAATATCAGTAATATGAAGACTACACACACACACACACACACACACACATAAATATAATTTACAATTAGTATATGTAAATATAGACTTTAGAATGTAATGTTTTGTCTACACGTTAATGGTATTATAGTGATTATTGAAGTCACACATCAGATGTGAAGTCTTATCACAATTAAATCAATTCTCATAATATCCTCATTTATTGTAGATAATAAAAAAAGATCTCATGATATCTCCATCTATTCTAGATAATAAAAAATGAGCAATCAAAAATACTGACACCTTTCAAGTTGTAAAACCTTTTGCAATAGGTGTAGATCATATAAATCCACTAGTTATCTTAAATTTGGATCTAGTGTACAATATCCCCTTCAATATCATGTCATTTCCCTTCACCACCATATCTTAAATCAACTTAAAATATTTCAACACATAACATACATGATTTAAAATTCCTCACTACTTTACCATTAGTGGAATTCATCATCAAACAAAATAACTTCTCTATACACTACACATTGTCATATAAACAAATACACAACCTCATTTTAAACATAAAAGTATTTTTATTAATAAAATAAAAGCGGGTCGTTGTTCCCCACCTAACGATTTGGTTTATTTGCTTTGTCTGAAATTTCAATTTTCACGCTGACACGCTCAGTGGTGACCTAAAAAAACATATTTGTTCTAAGTGCTAGACAGACTGCACTACAAAAGGCCACGAGAAATCACAGGACGGATGATCCGTGGCGATAATGCCTATCAATCAATTTTGTTTGCGGTGGGTGATAAGGATGAGTACACGTAGCTATTGCCCAACACTTAGATTACATTCTATCACTATTAATTTAACCCTAGGTTTGTATTTGTAGGTTGTGACTCTGATTTAGAAAAAATTGTTGTTAAAAATGGCGGATAGAAGATGGTCTGAGAAAACCTCGAGTTTTGTTTACTCTGAAGAAGGAAATGAGAGTATCCGTGAACAAGGCAATGAGAGGAATGGTGAAGATGAAAATGAGGGCAACCATGAAGAAGAAAATGCAACTAACGAGAAACGGCAATACCCAAAGAGAAATTTAGAAGATCAGCGAGAGGAATGTTTCTTTCCCTGAAGTTGCTACATCCCAAACCCCCAACGACATTATTGATATACAATCTTCACTTATCTCTGCCTCGCTAGGTCTTGAATATTATAAGGCCAGAGATGATCATTTCCATCGCCTGCAAGCTGAAACAAAACAACTGGCTGAGAAACACAAGAAAAATAGAAGATGATCTGCAGATGAAAGAGTAAGCAGATTCTTACAAGCTACATTTTCAACAAAAAATTAATCAGTTAGAAGAGCTGAAGAGACTATTTGCTGTATTACAAAGAAACTTGGAATGTGCTAAAGAGATAATAAGCGGATATAGACGGAGAAAGAGAAAATGGGCCATGACCTCCGATATGCAAAGAAGCTAGTAGAGTTTTACAAAAGAATTGACCATGTCAAAACTGCATTGAAAAGCTTGGCCAATTTTGAGGGCCTTAACCAAGTAGTGCATCAAAACAACAATTCTGATCAAGAGTACACAGGCCGAGGGGGTCCATGTATTTCTACATAAAGGAAATATGCTCTGAAAATTCATGAAATAGATGACTCCATGAATTACCCAATCTGCTTTGAACAGTGGAGTGCATCTGGAGAGCATAGTATGTGGTATGTTATTAGTCTTAATTTCTTTGTATCTGATTTAGCAAGGTAATAAAAATAGGCTGGATTAATTTAATTTTTTGTCACCATGGAAAAGCATAGGATGGATTAATTCTAAATTTTTGTAGTCATGGCAAAGGAGTTCCCTTGGCTGCGGACATTTTTTTGGCAGGTCATGCATAACAAACTCGACTAACAAGACTCGTAATGGTTTTCTATGGTAAGGGTTTTCTCTAAAATTTTCAATTAGTATGTTTTTCTCTCTTTAAAAATATAATTGGTTTTGAGATTACTTTTTTCAGTGATAATAAATAGGGTTAATTTTGAATCAACTGGTAACAAAGTTATTTTCCAGCAAATAGCATTCTTCTTTTTTAACAGGAAAGGCTCATTGTGATATCTTTGCTATCGATTCTTTGCTATCGATTGGTCAATCGATTTACTTATTGATGAGTGCAGTGCCGACAATGTTTAAGAAGCGCCAGAATAAAAGACATAAGAAATCATTATCCACCACAAGCATTGGTTAGTGGTGCGAAGATTTAAGAGGTAGAACACTCTCAGCAGTTTGGGCATCCTCTATACAATTTTGAAGCAGTAACACGTTACATGTCGGTGTTCACTGTTGTCTTGTGATACAGACTTACAAATATCAATGCTGACATATTAATGTAAACGAAAACCAGTTATTTTTTTAATGAATGACCTAGTTTATATACTTAATTGTCTTTAAAAGAATCATTGTGATTAGGAAAGGAAAAAAATCGATAAACAGGATGATAGATTGTGTCATTTTCATTTGACATTTTATCCATAGAATCCATAATAGCATCCTTCCTTTCATATGGTCAAATATTGTGTTCCTCTAATATTTAACATATTTCTAGTTCTTAAATGCATTCAGTCGAAAATTCATTTCGAGTGAAATCGTGCATGATGTCCCAATGATCATTCTCTATGTTGGCGGAGTGGTTTTTATTGACTAGCTTGTAACTTGTTTTTTAATGGATTAGCTTGTAATCTTGTTTTTTGGTTCATTAAATGAGGGCTGGTGGGCCTTCACTTACGAATATAAATGGGAGCTTATTCTTTGGATCAGATTTATTGGTTATGTGACGTGATTTTAAGGACTCCCATCTATTGAGTTGAGCTTCCATTTGTTTTATTGGTTCTAAGGCGTTTGAGTTGATTTTTTGTGTGTTTCACATAAAAATTTTCAATTATGTGATATGATTTGGGACTCCATTTATTGAGTTTTTATGTGTTTTAGATGTTAAATTCATTGGTTATGTGATGCAATCTTAAAATTTTGAGTTATTGAGTTTATATATATATAATATATATATATAAGAAGTTAAATTTATTGGTTACTTGATACGATTTTGGGACTTCGTTTTATTAAGTTTTTTATGAATCTTAGATTTCATGTATTTTAGATGTCAGATTTGTTAGTTATATGATCCAATTTTGGGATTCATTGATAACATTGGGATCCATTGAGCATAAACTAATTTTAATATTTTCAATTAAAAAAATATGAAATAAAATATTATACGTTAAAAAATATTAGATGTAAAATTTGATAGTTATATGATAAAACATTGGGACCTATTGAACATAAAATAATTTTAATATTTTCAATTAAAAAATTATGAAATAAAATATTATACATTAAAAAATATCAGATTGAATAAATAATATAATATAAAATATATTAAAAAAAGTTAGATTTATTAGTTATGTGACTAGATCTTAAGATCCATTGAGCACATGATGATTTTAACATCTTCATTCTTAATATTTTCAATTGAAAATTTATGAAATAAAATATTATACATTAAAAATATTAGATTTATTAAATAAAATAAAATATATTAAAAATGTGAGATTCACTATCTATTAAGTATGTGATGATTTTAATGTTTTCATTTTCAACTAAAAATCTATAAAATAAAATATTATTTATTAAAAATGTCAGATTTATTAAATAAAACAATATATATTAAAAAATATAATATTTATTAATAACGTGACTCAATCTTCACACCTATAGAGTTCATAATAATCTTAACATTTTCATTGGAAAATTATGAAATAGAATATTATACATTCATTTTTTTTTTCAATAATTAAAAAAATATTGAAAAGAGATTATAGATGGAAAGAATCACATGATAATTTTAATATTTTCATTTAAGATATAAAATTGAAACAATTTAATTAATAGAAAGAGGTTATAGTGGAAATAGGGTTTAGGTGGAAAGAATCACATGGTAATCTTAATATTTTCATTGGAAATAATCATATGGCAATTTTAATATTTTTATTTAAGACATAAAATTGAAATAGTTCAAACAGTGGAAAGAGGTTATAGGTCGAAAGAAATAGTGAAAAGAGATTTAGGTGGAAATAGGTTATAAATGGAAAGTTGTTTAGGTGGAAAGAGGTTATAAGTGGAAAGAATCATACGGTAATTTTAATAGTTTCATTTAAAACATATGAAATAGCACATATTCAAGACACATGAAATTTAATAATAACATTTTAAGATAGATGTTGTAAATATAATATGTTCAAGACATGAAATAGAATATAAGTTGATAAAAGAGTAGAAAACATTCAATAAGTTATCTTTAAAAAGAGTTAAAAATATTCAAAACATTTTCTTTAAACAATTTGATTTTTCTTAATAAGTGAGAAAGATATTGGAAAGACATAAAATAAAATATATGTTGGAAAAGAGTCAAGAACATTCAATAGGTTAAGTTGAGAAAGAGTAAAAAACATTAAAAATATTTTCTTTAATAATTGATTTTCCTTAATAATTAAGATATATATTGAAAAGAGGTCGAACATAAGTTTGAAAATAATTAAAAATGTTAAAAATAATTTTTCATTGAAAAATTATTGGGAAAACTATTAAAAAGAAGTGATAAGTAGAAAGAGTTATATAAACTATAAAAATATTGGAAAGATGTAGAACATAGGTTAAGAAATAGTCAAAAATATGCAAAAAAAAATAAAATTAATAATTAAAAAGGAATTGGAAAAGACATCAAAAATAAATTATAAGTGAAAAAAGTTGCATGATAATTTTAATATCTTTATTGAAAAATTCTGAAATAGAATATATTCAAGACATTGGAATAATAAAATAACTTTTAACTTATCCATACGCTATATGAATAATAAAATTAGTATATTTATCTAAGAATTATGAAATAAAATATATTTAAAACATTGAAACAATAAACTAAACATTAAGCTATCCACAAGTTTTATGAATAATAGTTTTAATTGTACTTTCCTAAATATCTTTATTGAAGAATTATGAAATAGAGCATGTTTAAAATATTGGAACAATAAACAAAGATTTAGCTTATTCAGAGATTATCTAGATTTAGTTTGGTATATGGTCAAAACATTTACAAGCTATAACGTGACATAATAACGTAGGTGTTCCTTTCATCATCAACTTCTTTTCCAAAAGGGTTAATCATTTAGTTATCACAAAAATATATAGGTATGCCCCTCATCGTCAATAATCTTTTCAAATGAGTTATTTAATTATCATAAAAAAACATATAGGTGTCCTTTTCATCGCCAATCGTTAACGTTTCCAAATGGATTAGTCATTTAGTCATCATTATAATCAACCTGACATATTATGTAAAAGAAATTAGTTTCAAGTGTGAACACGTGTTATGTACATCATAAATCAAATATAAAATACTTCAAATGAGGGAATTACGAGACAGTGAAATTATTTTTTGGACTCTTATCTCCTTATGAACAAGGTTTAGTGGGATTTCTTAACGTGTTGTTTAAGATACCATAT
>JARHVA010006126.1:435000-445000 GCA_037957365.1 Torreya grandis | reverse complement strand
CAATCTAAAATTAGCTCTCATCATGCAAACACTTGGTTCGTCAACTGACTGCCCGTAATAAACTCGCAGCTCGAACCACAGGTGACCGACGTCGGTCCCTGACTGCCTGGGGGTGTCGACGCCAGCCGATCCATGACCGACGTCAGTTGCCTTCTGTCTCCCTCCTACCATCGTCGGTTGTCCTGATCGATGCCGGTGTCTGTGACACTCCGCAACTCTTCTGCAACTTCCATAACTTCTCCTATTTGCATCCTGGTAAAGCTTTTAGCTCCACAACCTAATAATCTCCCACTTGGAGATAAATGGCTGCACCTGTACCTGTATCCTTACCCCATCTAATCTATTTCCTAGTTTGTATCCCTCTTCAAGCTCAATCCTGAAGACCAACCACCACACAACTGTGATGCTATTCCTGTCATTCAAGTAACCTGCCACATCCGAACCTACACATCCATGTAGTGAAGAACTTGACCCTGCATAACAAGAATCCCTGCTGCTAGTCCCACTGAACTGCCCTCCAGTACTCCTTCCCCGAATTGGCTCCATACTTTTCGACAACCCACACTAATTTGGGAAAACTCAGGTCTACACTAGACCTCATGTGATTTCGAACCCTGTTTCAAGCTAAGCTTGAACTGTCCAGCCATTGGTGTGCTTACCGATTCTGCATCCTGCATAATGAACCTCGCCAACACCATCTTCACATCAGTGCCCACTGGAGATAAAATCTCCATGACTCTTATGCCAAAGAATTTCATTGCTCCAAATTATCCATGACACACCTCTGAACTAACCTTACCTTTTAGCTCAGCAAATCCCTGTATGTACAAAACCTGCTAGCAAACCATCCACATACAGTAAATGGATAATGTCACGACTCATCATCCACCTGGTAAGAATAAAACCACAATAGTTACACTGACATTGACTGAAGCCATGCTTAGTCATCCACCTGTCAAAACCTGTACCACTGTCCTGCAGCTTCTTCAAGACCATATGCCTTGGCCTTCTGTCTCGTGTATCCATCCACTCTCTTCTCTAAAATGGGAATCCATCCATCTCTCAGTGCTTTCTTCTAGCTGACAACTCTATCAACAAATACCTGTTTGGTTTTTCTCCAAGGACTCACACTCCTCATCCATGCCAAGTACCTATTGTATCTGGACTCTACCTGCATTACTTCTTCCATCTTCCTGGTTCTTGACCATCAGTAAGAAATATAAAGAAGGTGAACAATGAATATGAGGTTCACTTACCCTTTCTGACCTCCACATGAGCGTTTGAGACTTGCTGTCCACCCAATATCTGTTCCAGTGACCGATCTCGGCCATCTCCTAGTCTACTCCTGACTGATGTCGGTTCCTTGCACTAACCCTGACTACCAACATCGTCTCCCTGGCTGACGCTGGTATCCTTTCTGCCAACATCGGTTCCTTCATGACTGATGTCGGTCTTCCTGTTGCCGACGTCGGTTACTGTGTGACCAATGCCGGTACCTATGTTCATCTGTGAGTGATAACTTTTTACCCGCGAGCTCTCCATGGATCAAAATCCTAATCAAATCAACCCTGATCTACTCAAAATAATTTAGTTCTCTCACCTGATCTCTATCCATCATCTCCTCCATGAACACCAAGGCTTTCCAGTTCTTTAGCTTGTCAAAAACATCTGTCTTCCACTTCAAAACCTGCATTCCCCTCCTACATATGTAACCAAGCCTACGAAGCCACATCTCTGTAACAGAAGGTGAATCAGCAATATAAGTAGATAGATAAAGGATACCTACTTTCTTACCACCATCTAATTCAAGTGTATCCGCTGTGAGAGTTACAGTACATCTCCCATCACCCAAATTTCTTGAAGAAATTAGACTCATCTCCAAGACTGGTACCTGCATGACTTCTTTCAACCACTGTGTGTCGTCCATCTGCAATTTCAGCTTCACTTCCCCTTTGCCAATTCTTTGGCAAGGCTCACCAGCTCCTCTCCTTGGGGTTGCATGGAAAGAGGCAACATAATCTGTTATCCAAGATTCAACTTCATCTAAGAAACCTCCCAAAGCATCCTGTGTAACAACCCCTACAACATCTGCATCTTCAGTTCCTTCATGTTGATCTGCTACCAACCAACAATATCCTTTTCCCTGCTCTTTCTTTCCATCAATCAGACCATTCATGCTATTCAGTTTCTCCATTCGTAGCTTACTTCCTTCTGCCATTACTATACTCCCACTCAATCAGAAACCCCTGTGAGTAACCTGTAATCAACAAACACTACCAGATCTGAAACCATCTGTTAGTCAACCCAACCAAAAGCTCTGATACCACGTGTCAGGGAACCTAGAACAATAAACATGCTCTGATCCCTACTGAGTTAGGATCTTGCTCTACCAATTAGAACACATGTGATTACTTCTTGTATTAGCAACTAAACACGGAATTATACCAGAATCAATAAGTAACTAGAAATATGAAACAACACAGGAATATGAGAGACAATACACAATTGTATTAATAATCACTCATAAGAATATACAATAAGGAAGATGCCACTTCTTCCTCCACCTCAAAGGTTCACCACACCTCAAGACCTTCTTCCCTCTCTCTCTTGGTCCCAACAATCAACTCCAATATAGAATTGATGTTCACCTCTCCAACCAGTCAGTAACACGCTGCCAGTTCACCAAGTACACAACCGTACTCCAAGTAGATCTCCTACTCTCTGCTGCTACCTGTAAATCACTAGACCTTACTCACCATGTAGATATCTCTACACCCCTGAAGAACCCTTGTCCTTACCTCACCAAGTCCTTATGATTCTTCAACCAGTACCCCGGTGGATCACCTCCTTGACCTTGCAGACCTTGCAACTCTCCCTGATCATACACACTCAGCACCCCTTGGAGCTAGGAGGAGCTACACTAGCTCTCTCTAAAAGCTCTATGGCTTTCTAGCACACTTTTACAACACAATCATGAGTCTATATATATAGATCTCATCCAAACAATAATTAGACGATAATACAATAGTTAAATCCATAGCTCTCAGTCTAAAATTAGCTCTCATCATGCAAACACTTGGTTCGTCAACTGACTGCCTGTAATAAACTCGTAGCTCGAACCACAGGTGATCAACACTGGTCCCTAACTGCCTGGGGGTGCCGACGCCGGCTGATCCATGACCGACGTCGGTTGCCTTCTATCTCCCTCCTGCCATCGTCAGTTGTCCTGACCGACGCCGGTGTCTGTGACACTCCGCAACTCTTCTGCAACCTCCATAACTTCTCCTGTTTGCATCTTGGTAAAGCTTTTAGCTCCACAACCTAACATTAATTTCGTAGATATTGTCGTTAGTGTTTAATATCATATTGAAGTCAAAAATCTTGTGTCAAAGTCAATAAAGTTATATCATTTGTAATTTTTTAGTTGTTTTCTAAAGTAAATGTAATTTATAGTCTTTGATTTTTTTGAATGAAACAACCTTTGTAATGGATGCATTTTCAGGTGAACCTAACATCCACATTCAAGGGGGACAATTTTTAATTTATGTTATAACTAAAGGCAGATTTTGGGAATTAATCCTAACATTTGAAAATAATATGTTGAATAAATAAAAGTGATTTATTCAAATCATGTAGAGTTAGGATATGATTAATTTTATATCCTATTTTGTAGGATATTAATGTCCAATATGTTGTTTTGATCAACCCCAAAATATTTGTGCCTATGTGCATTTTAGAGCCTTCAACTCTTCACTAGTATGGGATAAAAATCAACAGTTTAAAGGCATATTTTTTAATTTATGGGAGACTAGACCTCTCAATATATCCCAGAACTAGTTAAGGCTTCGGTCAAAAGCTAGTATTAATTAAATGTGTGTGTGTGTGTGTGTGTGTGTGTGTGTGTGTGTGTGTGTGTGTGTGTGTGTGTGTGTGTGTGTGTGTGTGTGTGTGTGTGTGTAAAATAATAAAATATATAATAAATAGTGTCAAATTATAATTATCCTTAATAAATCATGTTAAAATATAATGATCCTTAATAAGTGAATGTCAAACTATAGAACTATGGCTTTTCTGAAAAAGAATCATGTCAAAATATAATGATCCTTTTTTACTCTGTTATGTCAAAATATAATGATCCTTTTTGGCTATGTTCTAGAGGTAAATTAAAATGTAAATTAATTATTTTTTGAATCAATTGATAATATTTATATGCAAAGTAATAAAATATATAATAAATCATGTTATGCATCATCATCATCATCATCATCATCATCATCATCATCATCATCATCATCATCATCATCATCATCATCATCATCATTATTATTATTATTATTATCATTATCATTATCATTATCATTATCATTATCATTATCATTATCATTATTATTACAATGATATTTTGATAGTGAACAGTTTGTATTCAATCATTATGATATTTTGATAGTGAAGAGTTTGTATTCAATATTTGTAATGATTTTTTATAGTGATATTTATGTTTGTGAAGGGTTTGCACTTAAACCCAATTTTTGATAGTGATGTTTATATTTTTGAAGGATTTTCACTCAAACCCAATAAGGATCTTTGCTAGTGATATTTATATTTGAATGCATACATTATATCAAACTATAATGATTATTTGATAGTGATATTTACATTTGAATCTTAAAGGGTTTACACTCAGACCTTTTAATGATTTTTTGATGATGATCTTTACATTTGAATCTCAAAAGTTCTGCACTCAAACCCTAAATCAATGCTTCCTTACAAATAACTATGTCCTTTCTTTAAAATGCCCAACCTAAATAAATTTGAAATCACACAATGATCAAATGAAAGGAAAATATACCTATTTAAAAATTTCCTTAGAACTATTACTAGTGATTACCAACTCATTATTTTTTCAACTTACTACACACCGAGGGATATTTTATTATAGACCATGTCCATGTATCCACATAATGTCATACTTAATTTTTGATAATAATTTATTCCTTTTCCAACCTAGATCTTCATCTTATTCAATATTCTTTCTCATTTCTTGGATGCATGCCATGTATCAAAATATCCTCCATATTGATTCTTTCTTCATTCATAAATTCAATCTAATTTGTTTTTATTGTGCTTAAATTTTGTATATCGTGTATCATGTGTAACCCTTCTCTTTATATGCACACAATATTATATGTTTTTAATTATGTAATCTGAACCTTTATCATGTTTTACTTACACATCAATCCTTGAATGGCTTTGTGTAGATTACTTTAAGCACAAGTGTAGGGTCAATATTCAACCACACTATACTTCTATTCTACCCTCAAACAAGCTATTAATATATTCTATTGGTTCAGTTAATCTTCACAACCAACATTCTAAGGAAATTTTTTATATCTCTTTTTCAATTTAATCTTAGTGATTTATTGTTGAATACATTTCATCATTGTTGCTGACTACATTTTCGAAACCAAATTTTGCATCTCTTCCTTAAATCTAAGTAATATGTTTTCATTCTCCTTATTAATTTTATAAGTTGGTAGTATGGTTTTCACCAAACTTATTTTACATTGATAGTTTGTGTGCATCAAAAATTCTTCCCCATTAGTGTGCATAATAGATTCTTCCCCTAATACCTTATTTTGAAGCTATGTGAATACCATGTCAATATCCTTTATCTTCTTTCCTATCTTCACCTTTAGGTTTTATGATTCCTTAAAATTGGTAACTTCAAATAATTAATATCTTTCCTCTTGCACATACTTCAATAAATCATCATGTGTTTCACCTTATTATTTTAAATTTTCCTTTACATATTCATTTTAATACTTAAATCTCTAAAAAATCACAATGGCCTCCTTTATATTTAAATTAAGATCATTATTTTTCATCATCATTACCTCTATGAGATCCTTGAACTCTAATTTCGTCTCTATAATTTGCTCCACTTAGAGTCTTTCTTACCTAGTCACTTATTATGGTGTTGCTATCACATGTAGCAGGTATTCAAATACACTTACAAGAACTCAACTTTGAGAAACATTACCAAGATATAAACTTCATATTCATTCCTTTTAGATCCTCCTAGTCATTCTTTAATTCTCTCATATGTCCTTAAGACTATGATCTTATATCAAATCCTTATTGACTATTTTTGCAGATGGATTCACCAATGCTAATCCATCAACATCATTTGAAATCTTCTTAGGATAAATCACCTTGAATTTGACTTTCTCAAATTCATCCAACTCCTCCCATCCCTCAACTCTAAATGTCCCCTAGCTATGATTCAATCAGTTTTCTTTTTTTGGTTCAAAGTCAATTTGTATTTTCCACAATACTATTCATCAAAGTGGTCATTTTCAAAGTTAAAATCATCATTCTTAGGTAGTGTATGCAAACAAGTATTTTGTTTTCTTATCACATGTATATGTTGGCCAGTTACTGAATATATGGAAAGTAAATGTGTATGGATATTTTATGTTGAATGTAATTGAAACCCACTTGTCCATTTTACATATTTTTACACTCTATTTTCAAAATTATAAATGAAATTGTTATTTTTTGAAACCTAAATAAAGTATTATTATAGATATTATTTCTACTTCTAATTCATCCATGTTATGGGGGGTCAAGACTAGGAGCATGGAGGAAACTACAAGTTATAGATAATGCACAATTGTGAGAGTGAATGTACATACAGTATTCAAAAGGAACAATCATCATACATTAAATGGAGTAGAAGCATTATGGTTGTAGGAATGTAACTTCTGTTCAATAAGAAATAATTGGGAGATTGGTACAATGTGATATAGTGTATGCATTATAGAATAGATATATGGAGCATATTATATATTTTATGACTAAGTATGACATCGACCTTTGGGTAGATTCATATGTTACATATCTATATAATAAGTGTACATGAATATTTACAATTATTTTTGGTTATAAATAAAATGGTTACCATTCATTTCACCTTCCTTGTTGGGAGATGACTGAGCTTTTAGGTTGGTGGAGACTAACATCCCAATTGGAAAGTGATACATAACAAGACCCACAATCAGAGCATGGTGACATTTAGATGTGATAAATTGAAAACAAGTAGAGTCACATGAGTATGTGAATTGGTGTTAATGAGGTTTGCATGGCTGCAAGTTGAGGAGTATATAGTAGAATGCATAGCTTATGATTTGGGTCAATATGGATGTAGAAGTATCTATTCAAATGTGATACTTATGTTTAGGAGTGTAATCAAGATTTATGCAAAAGAGTGTGCAAGAGATGTGAACCATGTGTATAAAAATAAGTGAGAAACATATTATATAGTACAAAAGGTATGCAAAGATCATTTTCCCTTTCTTGAAGATTAATGGCCTCAATTATGACAATGTGAAGTTAAGGAAATTGAAATTGAAGTTACTAAGAGTTTTATCATTTAGCTTGATCAACATATTGGCCCAATTTGACCACTTAGAAGGTTGATCTATGCCATGATGGGTGCATGTGTCTGTCACTTCAATAATCTAATCTTTATCTAGAAGGTGCAAGCATTCGAGATCAAGATCAAAAGGATGTTGTATCAATATAGGATTAAAAATTAGAGGAGCATAAGGCATGAGAATTTCCATGTTTAAGACTAGATGCTTGCCTAAATCTTGAGCATAGAGTCAAATCAATAATGAATGTGTTCTCACTAACTGCACGTAAAATAGTGTAAGGACCATACCATAGAGGCTTAATCTTTCAATGTAGACCTTTAAAGTGATCCTTATAATAATTCAACCAAAATTTATTACCAATTCATAATGTATTAAGTGTGTGATGCATGTCATGGTGCTCTTTATACTTTGCTTGTGTGCAAGAAATAATTTGTTTAACTTATTGATGAATAGATTGGATGTGGCAACACAGTCCATGAAATCCATATCGACAGATTACACTACAAAAAACATAACATCACATGAATTTTTTGGCATAGGAAATGTAACTATGAAATCCATTCTGATAGATTCCCATGGTTTGGATGGAACCAATAGAGGTGTGTGGAGTCTTAACTTCATATTTATAGGATTGGTGATGTAATAAAAATGCAATAATTGATGTGGAACTCCACATTTATGTACATGTGTGGCTAGTAAAAGTGTGATTGTAATGTGGTTATATTATTTGTCACACCAAAGAGTATCGAGGCCATAGCAAAGTGTCCCTCTAAAATGATTCATTGATGATGTACACCACTAGGAACACAAATGCCTGAGCTTGTAGAGAATCTAGTTAGACATGTAAATATTTGGAACTTCTTTCCATTTTATAAGGTTGGTGTAAGTGTCTGTGAAGTCCTAATGAGCTGAGTAGATGGATATCTAATATGTGATGTTATGGTCATGCATGTCCAACACTATGATGAACATGTAAAATGGAGGTCAACTAAGGTAATCTTTTTCCTTGTTTTCCTTCCATTTATTATGCTTGATCACAAGATGAAACTAATGCATGTAAGTCATCCATTTCATGTGACACACATTCTCCAACTTGATTTAAATCTACAATAAATGAAGTGGCTTATTATTAGAATGAATAATTATTTCCTTCCCTAGATTTTAGTGGTGTCATTTCTTGATTTTTTGAACAATAACATATAATTATTTATCATAGGTGGAGTATCTTCACATTATGTTTGAATGTCTCTAATTATTATGTAACCAAATGTCCATACTACATGAGTCTTCCATTGAGTGCATAGTTAGATTCATAAGTGTGAATTTTAAAGGAATATGAAATGTCAAGGATAGTGAGAACAAGTGTCTCACAAATTTTTTGATTCATATTCTATAAAGGTGTATTAGGGTAAACCATGAGTAACACAATCTTATATGTATGTAACATGAGTTTTTATCACTATTTGGTAGTGACCAAGGTGATTTTGGTCAAGGCGCTAACTCAATAGGTTTTAAAATTAATCTTGTGCATGAATAATCCAACATTGTGGCTTAGATTTATATATAGCTTCATGATCATACAAATAGTATCTTCCCAAAAAAATGTTTCAAACCTCTAAAGGTATAATGTCACAAGTGACATTTTCCTCTATAGGCTTGACTTTTTACTAAAAAGTGCATTATCATTAGACCTATATGTCCTTCCCCTACTGAAGCCACCCTAGTGAATATGACATGGGATACATAATAGTGGAAACACTAAGGAATTATGTTATGGATTTCAAAATTATGTTCTTATGGATACCACTGTCAATGATGACATGAAGATACTGACCATTTATACCTTATAGAGATGTCAATCATATTAGGGCTAGTGCTTAATCAAGAGGCATCTAGATCAGTGTTATATGATACTAAGGGTCCTGATGCAGATTATGTGAGAAAGGTTTATTGTACATGGAATTAAGAGTTGTCATGATGGATGAGTGATGGTGATGATACTACTTATTTAGGGTTCCAACACTATAACCAAAGACCTGCTCCTCTCATCAAGAAAAATAGTGATTTAAAAATATTTTTCATGGCTTTTAGGTTCAAACAAATAGAAACAAAGAAACCTTTGGGCAAAAAACTTACCTTAGTTTCATACCCCCAATGATTTTTAACCCATGCTTCAACCTCACCAATGGCCAAATATTTACAAACACATTTACCAATTAGGGATTTTTCTTCTAGTACTTGAACATTATGAATAAATGACTTTGCTTCCTAAATAATATCTTTTGTGTTCTTTATTGCCAATGTTCTATGAGGATAGGCCTATGCCTGCAACTCCTTATTATGTCTCAACCAACCTAAATTTTCTAATCCTACCTTGATGCCATCCCCAAGGGGGATGCAATTTTATCCTATTTCCACCATGAACATTGCCCCCATAGATTATATTGGTACACCATCTTTTGGAGCCTCCCAAGCCTAAGCAAAATTCAAATCCTGATAATTTTTTGGGCTCGTTGATCTCCTCCTTGATATTGTAGTAATGTTATTTATTCATTATTTTTCAT
>JARHVA010006126.1:250000-427500 GCA_037957365.1 Torreya grandis | reverse complement strand
GAGAGTAGTCCTTCCTATATTTGTTGATATCACCAATGATTTTGTTGAAATATACATGGATGATTTTATACTTCATGGTGAATATTTTGATGGACCTTTAAATAATATAGACAAAATATTGACTAGGTGTGAACAAAATCAGGAATCCATCAGTTATGAAAAATGTCTAATGATGGTTGATCAATAAATTATCTCAGATTATCATATATCAACCAAAGGATTACAAGTTGATCCTAAAAGGATTGAAGTCATTTCATAATTTCTTGAACCTAAAACCCTACTGATATCAAGATATTTCTAAGTCATTCAAGATATTAAGGCATTTTATTGAGGATTTTATTAATATTTTTAGATCTATTTTTTTCTTGATCACCAAAGATAATTAATCTATATAGATTGACCAATGCCAAAATGACTTTGAGATAATAAACAAAAAGGTAATTTTTACACTAGTTTTGAGAGGTCCCAATTGGGAGTAACCCTTTCACATAAACATATGCCTCTAGGAATAGTATGGGGTAATTCTTGGGTAAAATGATGCAGAAGGTAAGATGCATGTTATTTATTACATTAGTAAGAACCTGAATCCTACTGATATAAAATATACAACTACTAAAAAGGAATTCCTTGTTGTCATTTATGCTATGAATAAATTTCAACACTACATTACTGGATAAAAAATATTTGTCTACAAAAAATCATTCAGTCATAAGATATTTGATGAATAAATTAGTGTTAGGAGGTAGGATGATTATATGGTTTCTATTATTATATGAATTTATTATAAAAATCACTGATAAGCTAATAAAATATAATGTAATTTTTTATATCTTGTCAAGACTGAATGTTGTAGGAGAAGATGAGCCAGTGAAGGATAATTTTATAAATGAATAGTTGATCACAATTTCATCTCACTCACCATGGTTTGCTAATATGGATAATTATCTAGCGACAAGGAAAGTTTCCCTGAGATTTCACTCATAAACAAAGGAAACATTTGATCAAAATTAGTGATAACTATAAATGGTGGAAGGGTTTGTTATTTATATGTCAAATTGATTTGGTACTTTATGGAACTGTAAGATAAGATGAGATAAATGACTCTTGATATCTTACCATGATAAGATAGGAAGAGGTCTTTATTCAGAAAAAAATGTCTATGAAAAATATCCTTGGGTTGGATACTATTGGTATTCACTTCATAAGAATGTGAAAAATTATATTTGGCAATGTGGTTCTTTCTAAAATATGGAGAAACCTACATTATCTAATTAAATTCCCCTCCAACTTCAAATGTTTTTAGGATCATTTGAGAAATAGGGGTTAGATTTCATTGGTCAAATTGATCCACATTATAAATAAAATAAGTACATCCTAGTATGTACTAATTATGTTATTAAATGGGTAGACATTAAAGCCTTACCATTTACTCATGAAAAAATAGTTGTTGATATTTTGTACTACAAGATCCTATAAGATTTTGGGGCACTAAGAGCAATAGTTTCAGACTAGGGTCCTCAATTTACATATAACATGATCAAATCCTTCATATAACACTACCATATCACACAAATGAATTTATCACCCTACCTTCCTCAATCCAATTTTCAATTTTAAGTCACCAACATAGAATTAGAAAACATCCTAACCAAGATAGTAAACATCAATAGAAAAGATTGAGTAAGAAAGCTACCTAAAGAACGTTGGGACAATGACACAACATGGAAGTACACCATAGGATTTTATCCATATGAATGTGTACAAGGAAATAATCCATTACTTCCAATTGTGTTTTAGTTTTACACATTAAGAATAACAATGGAGGTAGGCAAGAACTTGACAAAAGCATAAAAATACATAATTCTTCAATTGAATGAGCTAGATGAGATGAGGCTTGAGGTATTGTAGTAGAAAAATCTTCTTCAACATCAAAGGAAGGCATGCCATGATAGTAAAATAAAGGAAAGGTAATTCAATAAGGATATTGGGACTTATTGTATGATTCAAAATACCAACATTTCAAAAATAAACTCCATACTAGATGGTTAGGTCCTTACCAAGTTAAATTTTTTGACAATAGATCTACTTAGCTTCTCCCAATTGAGTGAAATATGAAGATGATCTTGGTAAATGGACATAGGTTGAGGTTATACCATCAATCTCCTATCAAGGAGTTCTACAAGTAGATTCAATCTCAAGAGGAATTTAGTTATTATAGAAGAACCTTGTTCTTCCATCATAACCAAAGGATGAGATTTTAAGTCTAATAAAGGAATAGGATTGAAAATCGGTAAATAATAGTCATCTTCCCAAAAAAATGTTAAAATAATAAAATAAATAAATAAGATGAAAAATGGTGAAAACATTAAAAATCATCAAATAGTAATTTTTTTAAGAAACAAAGAAATAAAAATAAAATTATTAATTGACTTGTATAATACTTTGAATTAAAATGTGTATGCTTCTCATCCTATGCCATGTGGAAAAACTAGGAACAAGAACAACCATAAGTAATTCAAGGTATTTATATTTATAACAATTTTCAAAAATGATTTTTCCAAATAAGGATATGCAAAAAGGGGGTGTCTTAACAAATGGGTCTCTAAAAAGATTTTTTACAAAAAGGGAGTGAATTGATATATTTTTAAGACATTTTCCCAAAAGATACAACACAACATTAAAAGGACATGATGTTACTTTTATTACACACTAAAAATCATTCATGCTCAAAAGGTACTTACAAAGGATCATGATTATGATGACTATTTGTAGCATGAAGGAAAGGACATCATGGAAAATAAAGTGATAAATGGTGGAAAAATTAGCATGAAGAAAAAGAGATAAGATGGATTTGAGTCACCTCAAGTCTCTCTAAATGTTTAAATAAATTTTTTCCCTACCAAAACATGTCCAATATCATAACTGGCATAGCTTCAGGATATTTTAATAGCTAAGAAGTTAATTTTAGTCTATTACTCTTTGCACCTTACTCTTTTTCCATGTAAATTATGTTTTAACTTGATATAAAAACCCTACTAATATCAATATTAATTAATTTCTAATATCTTGTCATAGATTTAAGGATATTTCATGGACTTCTTAGATGGGTCAGAAGAAAAAATCCAAGCCTGAATCAATAGGGCTCCTACTACAAGATGAAGTTGTGGATAAGGTGTTTGAAGATTTATCATGGTTATATTTACTCAATAAATTCCATGGTTAATATGAGAAGTTTTTAGAAGAGTTTATTATAAATCTTGAATCAAAGCATTCCATAGTTAGGGGGATCAAAATTCTAGTCAACAAATCTATAATCAATGAGCTATCTGAGATTCATGAGATAAGAATGAAAATAATTGATAAAAAATCATTCAAATACTTATTTTTCATGAAAAGGGGAATCCCATGCCTAAACTAAGAATTCTTAAATAAATGGTTATCAATGATATTAAGAGAAAGTATTCTATAACCTTAAAGGACTATATATAGCCTATCGGGTCATCAAATTCTTCACATGCTATGCGTAGCATGGCTCTCTAGGAGGAGATGTAATGAAAATTATGAATCATCTCAGGCATGGATAAAAAAACCTAAATGGAGGATAAAAATTCCATATTATATTTATGGTATCATTTAGGTTATGACATAAAAAAAATTCAATGTGTGGTATCTATTAGACATAATGGGTTGATATAGTTGATATACTAGAACTATTTATTGAAGATGGCAAATGGGGAAGCCAAATGGGAAGAATTTTTTTAAGGTAAAAATAATAATAATACCAATGTAAGTATTATACCAACCTATTCCTAACTTACACCTATAGCTAGCCTAAAATAAAAAACTACAAGAGAGGAGCCATCTTAAAAACTAGCAAAGAAGTGGAGAAGGTAGAAAACAAAGAGATTCAAAGAAACCTCTAAACAAACTCCACAGCCTAATATTGTAGACATACCTATCATGGAGATATCTATTTACGAAGAGGAATCTCTAAACATATCTCATCCTAAGGTCTTAAGAAAATGTTTAATAGGATAAATGACTTCAATTGGGGAGTCACCACCAAAAACTCAGCCATGGAGATGAAGGAGACTCATCCTTTCTAAGGAATATGATCTTGATAGAAGATAAGATGTTGTATAAACCCTTTTAAGTCTCATCCAAGATAAACCTTATAAATATATTGAATAGTTGGACAAGAATGAAGAAGAATAATGGGTTATGGTGGAGCCATCCATAGGAATAGTAGAACTTGTAGCCATAGAAAATTAATTTACAACTAAGGAAGCAATAGAAAAGATCCCTCAACCTTATTCATCCAAGCCATTTATGGAAAAAGGAAAAACTCCAAAGGTGGAAGAAGAGTAACATCCTTCCAGTCATAATGAGGAAGAGTAGATGTAAAAATCCATGTCATTATCAAGAGTAGAAGCAACCATGAGACAATTAGTAGAGAAAATAACATTCCTCAACTAAAAATTGTAAGGTAAGGAAGAAGATATTTTATCTTTACAAAATGAGTTAGAAGAAACTAAAACATAGACCCTTAGTAAAGATAGTGAAATAGCTCAGTTGAAAGAATAAATACCAGTGCCCCTAGACTAAGTAGACTATGGTGTATAGACCCAATTACCTTACGATGACATCATGGCTGTTTTAGAAAAAAACATGTCAAAACCTACGGGAGGTGTGGCCATAAAAAAAGAGTTAAGAAGTGATTTTGAGGAAGGTAGGAAACAAAAGTAAAAAGTAGTATCCATACTATATATAGACTATGAATTAGGGGGAAATTTTCTTGTTTGTAGAAGACATGCCTCTAGTTATGGCTTCTTTCTAAAAGAACAACTATATAAATAGTAGTTGTGTAGAAATTCATGTGGGATGCCACATGACATACAAAATGACAAATAATTTACGGATGCTTATAAGAATAGTACACCTAAGCAACAAAACCTTTTGTGTGAATTCTATTTGTGAAACTTTCTCTCAAGACACATGTCCTCATTTATGTCTAATTTTTTTGTGGGTGAATCTCAGCTTAATGCTTTCACTTCTACATTAAAAAATAAAATTGCATGGAGGGATAGGAAAAAGGAATATTTTTTTCATGTTAAATTTGTTGGAATCTACATGAGGCATGAATTACTCAATCCAGATAAGCTAACCAATTATTTTTGAAATATTTTATATATTCCTATGATTAGGGAATAATGCCCAACTACCTTGATGAAATGCTTCTCTGATTTTGAGAACTATGCTAAAAATCATTTTCATAACATCATGTATACTATAATAAGTGGGATACATTGAGTATTACTTTTAAGAGAAGGGAAATCATTTCTCCCAATAACCTCAATGTTTTGTTAGGATATCCAAAGCTATCATAGAGGTAATACAATAATTTGGTAAAACATATAGGCAAGAATAAATTAACATGTGGTACAGTCGACCATTGATTCTTAGTCCTATGACCTCATGGTAAAATATAGTTTCTCAAGTAGAAGAACATTTTGAACTATGCAAGACCCATATTAGAACATATAAAGGTTACATCAACACAACACAACTTCATTGGCATACATATTATGACACTTATTACCTCATCGAAAAATAGAAGATACTATGTCTAATAGGTAATAGAGGAGACCTTATCTTTCAAGAGGACTTGTAAGAAGTTAAGTGTGGGGTTAAATGATAAGCCCATAAAATATATCATTATATGTACAAGTAATTACCTCATTCTTCCCCTAAAATTCTTCCTTTTATGTGCATTTAGATGTACATAATAGGGCTCATTGCTAATCCAAAGTTAAAAATGTCTATTTTACCTTAGTTATTATGTGTAAGTTATTGTTACATGCTAAAACAACTTTGTTCTAACATTTTCATGGGAAATATTCCATTCTTATATGAATAGGTCATATGAATGTGATATAGTTTAAGAACATGTTTTTGGCAGTATAAGACTCCTAAGATCAAGCCCAAACTAGTTTTGGAGATCACCAGTTTGCTCTAGAGATGCTCAAAATTGGTTCTGAAGAATTATAGAATTTTGAAAAAATACACTTCAATATGGCAAAAGACACACATGATTGATAAGAAACAATGTAATATAATATTAGGAATAATTCTAGAAGCTATAAATAGACTTTCCAAAATTATTATTTCTCTTTTTAGCCATGGTATTTTATAGAATTTTTCTCTTGAGCAAATGTAAGTACTATGTTTTTATTTATTATCAGATGAAGATCAAATGGATATGAACTACAAAAAAAATTACAACTGATAGTATACTTACATAATCCAACACTTTTTCACTTATTTCTTTGGAAAGTAGAAAGTGAGTTGTTATGATTTTATTTTGTAATAACATGGTCTTAGTTAGGTTTGATCTTGGTAGGCTGTCTATTTTGATAAGTTGTCAAATGTTATGATATATAAAAAACATCCTTTTGAGTAAGATAAAATAAGAGTAAAATTACACAATTGAGATAGACATAATAATAGTAAGTTCAAGTGTGAATTTTCATTTCTAGCACTGTAAACATTTTTAGAAGTAATGAGAAATTGATTCTATGAACTTTATACAAGTCTAGTTATGTGTCAATCCTATTCTAAGGGAGAGAAAGGGCCCACTCAACCAGAGGAATAGGATCTATGTTTGGTATTTATATATTTATTGCATATTGTTGTGTGTTTTGAATATTTTAATTCATTATTTTATGCAAAGTGTTATGTTTTGTGTCTCACTTGCAATACTATGTATTAATGTGTGTGTTCTAAGAAGATATACTTTCAGAGCATTTCATTTCTAAATCATTTTCCTTTAAGATAAGAAATATTATTTGAGTTTTTTTTAATGCAATTTACATCTATGCAAATAGACTAGAAGTGTATTTTTTTTCCAAACAATTTCAATTCTAGAAAGTATGTTTCCCTCCAAAGCATTTTCAATTTAGCAAGAGTGTTTAGTTTCAAAATTAATATGTTAGATTTCAACCTAAAAAATTCTATTATAACTTTAGGAGTAAATTATCCATAACTCCCCCAAAAAATACAATTTTTAGTCACCATTTTACATGCCTTACTGTAGATTACCATTATATATTAACCCTGGTGTTATATGGCATTGACTTAACTCAGTGGATTAAATGAAGAGGACATAACGATCCCCATTACCAAACATGAGTCATAATAACACACCCCACTCCTACCAACAATCCAACTTTATATTCTCTTCATACATAACAAAAAAATACATTAAAAAAATAACAAAACTCAAATATGGAACTAGAAACCAAGATATAAAGCCAAATATGTAAATCTAAAATATGCACATTTAGATCTATAACTTGCATTGATAATCAAGTAATAATATATCCATACCAATTATCTAAAATTCAAATGGGAACTTAAAACAATAGATCACAAACACCATAAAATCTTAGTCTAGATTAAAAGTATAAAAACTAAAATTTTAGCAATCACCGAATCAACCTCTATCAAAAAATTTAGAACTTAAACTAAAAATTACATTGTGAAAAGTGCTAGGATGGCTTCATAAACATAGATATGTACACAAAGATAAAAACTATGTGGAATACAACACCACATCCATCAATTATGATTCTATAAAAAATGATAAAAAATAGCCTTATGGTTAAAAAAATACATCATATATCATTTAAGAAGGTGACTGAATGGTTGTATCAAAGCATACAAATCTATAAAAATGAAACATATATGAAACACATCATGGTGGTCATATCAAGCATACAAATCCAAAAAAATGAAATATATATGAAACATATCAAGGTGGCCTATAAATATTGCACATACTCCTTCCATGGCATTACTTCCGCCACGTAGTCTCCTAGTGAAGAGCACATGAAAGGGGCTAGCATACTCAGCCCCAAATAGAAAATTAGCAATTCCATAAGAGTAATTACAAATAGAGATATGTATCCATAATCATTATTTCCAATCTCATCCATTCACAACACATATACGTAGGATAAGAAATACACATCATGTAATATAAAATCAAAATGCAATAAGAAATCAAGATCCACATTATAAATCCTAAAATCTATGTAGCCAAAAAACCACCTGTGACAATATTTTGAAATCCACATCTCCAAAGTCCACTGAATCACTAGATGAGGGTACCAACAATGAAATGAAAAGGATAGATAAAGTCATGTGTGCATATTAATTTCATTAACCATTAAATAAGAGACCACCAACGCTAGCATATCTTCTCTAAAATAAATGATTACATTATCCATTACCCAAGAGTTAGTTAAACAAGAAGGCTAAGGAGATTGTATAAACCTTATTGGCACATTACATCCATGAAAAATAGATTCCACATATATTTAGTTATCTACTATATCAAAAACCATATTTGAAATCATCTATTATACAATATAACAAATCATACATAGGATAAGACATCACATCACATGATAAAACATTGTTTTTCATGATAACACATCACATATGCAAACACATGGAGTTAATTTATTAACACATCATGAAAATACACCATCTCCTCCTTTTCCTAATAGCGGGCAAGGAGCATCTAAATATACTGATGTTATCGCTTGCCTACAACTACTTTCCAATACCCTTATATAAGAATAGAATAGAATCTAGTCCCTCATACAACCTATCACTTCTGTATGAAGCATGTTTATACATATACATGTCCCACCTACTTATAATAAATGCTCATAACTAGATCACCTACACATGCCTCAATCATTAAATGCATAGAATAATCTCATACTATAAGTACATGTATTTGCATTCCTTTATCCTTACCTAACCACATGTGTACATGTAATTCCTCTCATACATCAATGACCCATAACACATCTTTATGTGGCATGCTATTCTAGGTATATGGCCCATATCACAAAAGAGTACCAATGTCCTATTTGAAATAATACACTAAAGCACCATCATAGTACATTAATATTACAAGGGAATATGTCGACCTTATTAGAAAAGATTTTGGAATATATAATACTTTATAAGTCACACTTGTCTCAAAATTATTATCAATATAAGACTAATCCAATTACAACTCGATAATATTTTTGTGTTCACTAATTGAAATATAATAAATTTAGATTACTACTTTAGATCATATTATATTTTGTGATTGATCATTAGGATAAGAATATAATTGAAATCTTTCCTAAAAAAATTAATTGAATTGTTTGTAAGAGATCTAATATTTCCACGGTCCATAATAATAAGAAAATATTATCTAGATAACAATTCTATGTGAAAATTTTGAAAATTAATATTTCGAACAAGTTAATTAACCCGTCATCTAAGTGAATACATATGATATAAAGTAGAAAAAGTCCCATAATTAATTGAAATTGGCCATTGCACATTGAAAATATAAATACGTAAAATAATATAACACTTTTAAAAAAAGAAGAGGTGTAGCCTTAATCTAGGTAAACCAAGCTAAGTGTGTTAGAGGAAGGGGAAGGGGTAAGAAAGCATGGGGTATATAATTGTCACTACCTATTACACCTTGTGAAAAAGGTGAAAAGCATCAATATGGTTCAACTACATATGTGGAGAGGCTTGAATAAGAATTAATATTAAATTAGAGAGAGAGAACCTATGTGGAGTTCCCACATTTAATTTCTGTTGAGCTTTTTGATCATATTTGTTAATCCCTATCTCTTTTTTTAATTTATTTTTTGAAGAAGTGATCCTTTACTACTATCACTTTAATGTTTTCAAATTTTATGTGATGTTTAGATGAACAATAATATTTCATGAAGATTGATTGATTAATTTTATTATATTGTATATCTTTATTATGTTTATTTGTTATTATATTGATAAATCTTTTCATTTATGCAGTATCTTAGAAAAACTCTCAAAGTAATAAACCTCACTTTTGAGGTTCACTCACAGTTTATCTTTTATTGACATCAACCTTTTTAAAATTTTGTTGAAAGGTATGGATATGGGTTTTATATTATTTCTTTATAAAATTTTAAATATCTTATTAGATATTCCTTCAATAAATAAAAGGAATGCTTATGAATATCATGAAGATTCTGTCCTTTAAACATTGTTCCTAATTACTTTCTGCTAGTTTAAAAAATTTAGAGATTTTTATGTTAAATTATATCATTTTTTTTTTAAACTACTTTTAAATATTCAGACTCTTGTTTTAAATGCTCCTTATCAAATATTTTGAATGTTCTAGTACAACTAAGGTCCTTAAAACCTATTTTTTTTAAATTGGGTGCTGGTGAAAGTTGACATGTACGATAATTGCCACCAACAAAATTATTTCTTGTTAAATTGTTAAAATATTTTATTTTTTGTGTTTAAGTTATTAAAACGATTGTTATCTATCAACGTTTCATTGTATCTTGATCAACAACGATTAATAATATATATTAATAGAAAACATATTATGAAATAAAAGTTTGTCATATTCCGATCGTTGATGAAGCCAAAGGAGGCATGCTCTCTTCCTCCCTCCACCAAAACCCTAACCCTAGGATTTGTTCCACTATAGTGTGGCTCTGAGGAGCTCGACTGTTGGAGCGCTGCGTGTTGGGGAGGGAAGGCTAGGGAGCCACGTCTCCTATGAAAGATCGCATGGATGCTCATTGTAATGGGTGGTCGTCGGTGCCTGTTCGGTCTGTCGTTTGTTATGTTGCACCCTGCGTTGGAGTTTGTTGTTGCCTTTTGCATTTGGCAATGCGGTGGAGGCAATTTTTTTCTGTGGCCGGATGGCTCTGTTTCCGTGATGGCGACTTTGCTCTGGGATGTCTGTTGATTATGAGCACTGCCGCTCAGGGTGGGTTTGGTGGTGGCCGTAGAGGCTTTGTTGTCTATTTTCTATGGGTTTTTTCTTAGTTTTTCTTGTTGGGTTTTGCATACGATGGGCATGGTGTTTGTTTGCTCTTGCTCGGCTTTGTTTGGTTAGTGAGAGGATTATGAGCACTGTCGCTATACTATATTCGATTAATTATTTTTAATAATAAAACTATCTTGAAACATTCTAATAATAAAATCTTGTTATATAAGAAAGTTTTCACATAACTTTGTATCTGTGGTAATTTAAAGAGGGGTAATAAGTGTTCTTAAAATGATGAAAAATGTGTTTTTTCGATGAATGGAAAGTACAAAATTAGGGCTTCAATGTCTTCTCCAACATAAATAGCATTGTAATATTAATTTGAGTTGCACAAGAAATCGTGGAGCCTTATTGTAATGAAATCAACATTTATGATGTCCTTTGCACTATTGACAATCAAAAATGACCAATCAAATATGTTTTCACCCTTTAAGTTATGAATGTCTTTAAAATAAGTAGATGACATGAAAATTCAATAGCTATAACAATGAGATAAATATATTTCCAATTACCATTATTATTTTATGATAAAAAAATAAAACTAATGATTCAACCTTAACATATTTTTACATAATTATAATTGACCATCAATTCATTAAATTTGATCAAAATTTACATTCATTATTTACTAATACATACAGTTTCAACAATAATACTACTATTATTCTCAGTAAACAATAATTAACATTAAAACTTGAAAAAAGATTTTATATTTTATATATTTTTTTACTTATTATAAAAAAAAATACATATATTATTAAAAACTACTTCATTGTCTATTTTATATTATATAAACCATTATTCTAACAACTTTTTAACAATAAAATAAATAAAAAATTACAGTTAAATTTAATACTTATCATTAAAGACAAAAATAAAAACAACTTAATCTAAATTGTACGTAAGGCAATCAACCATTATCTCAAGATGGAGAGAGCCTCGGAATTGTACTATGCGCCAATACCCTTGTTAAATTTGAAGTGGTTTGGCAAATTTCAATTTTGACGCTATAAAAATATATTCGTTTCTAATTGTTAAACAAAGGACCGCAATTAATCACAGTACGGATGACCCGTGGCGATAATGCCTATCAATCAATTTTGTTTGCGGTGGGTGATGAGGATGAGGACACGTAGCTATTGCCCAACACTTGGATTACATTCTATCGCCATAAATTTAACCTTACGTTTGTATTTGTTGTGTTGCGACTCTGATTTAAAAAAATTGTTGTCAAAAATGGCAGAGAGAAGTTGCTCTGAGAAAACACCGAATTTTGTTTACTCTAAAGAAGGAAATGAGAGTATCGGCGAACAAGACAATGTGAGGAATGATGAAAATGAGGGCAAACATGAAGAAGAAAATGCAAGTAATGTCAAACAGCTATTTCCAAAGAGAAATTTAGAAGATAAGTTAGATGAATTTGCAACAAAGAAGCCCAAAGTTTCTTTCCCTACAGTTGCTATGTCCCAAACCCCAAGCAACATTTTTGATATACAATCTTCACTCATCTCTGCTTCGCTAGCTCTTGAATATTATAAGGCCAGAGATGATCTTTTCCATCGCCTGCAAGCTGAAACAAAACAACTGGCTGAGAAACACAAGAAAATGGTAGATGAGCTGCAGAAGATGAAAGAAGAAGCAGATTTTTACAAGCTAAATTTTCAACAAAAATGTATTCATTTAGAAGAGTTGCAGACACTATTTGCTGCATTGGAAAGAGACTTGGAATGTGCTAAAGAAGATAATAAGCGCACATACGAGGAGAAAGAGAAAATGGGCCATGACCTAGAATATGCAAAGAAGCTGGTAGAGTTTTACAAAAGAATTGACCATGTCAAAGCTGCATTGAAAAGCTTGGCAGCATTTGAGGGCCTTAACCAAGTATTGCATCAAAACCACAATCCTGATCAAGCGTACACCGGCCGAGTGGGTCCAGAAATTTCTACAGAAAGGAAATATGTTCTGAAAATTCAGGAAATAGATGACTCCATGAATTGCCCAATCTGCTTTGACCTGTGGAGTGCATCTGGAGAGCATACTATGTGGTATGTTAATAGTTTTAATTACTTTGTATCTGATTTAACAAGGTTAAAAAAAAAAGGCTGGATTAATATTAAATTTTTGTAATCATGCAAAAGCATAGTCTGGATTAATTCTAAATTTTTGGAATCATGGCAAAGCAGTTCCCTTGGCTGCGGACATTTTTTTGGCAGGTCATGCATATCGAACTGGATTAACAAGACTCGTAATGGTTCTTCTAAGGTAAGGTTATTCCTTAAAATTTTCAATTGGTTTTTTTTTTTTTTTTTTTTTTTTCCAAATATCATTTTGGTTTTGAAATTAATTTTTTCAGTGTAATAATAAATAGGGTTATTCTGGAATCAACTGGTAACAAAGTTATTTGATTGCAGAAGAACCCTGTTGAAAATTATCATATCATTCTTTCTTTTTTTACAGAAAAGCCTCATTGTGATATCTGAGCTATGGATTTGTTAATTTGTTAATAAGTGCAGTGCCCACAATGTTTAAGAAGCACCAGAATAAAAGACATAAGAAATCATTATCCACCACAAGCATTTGTTAGTGGTGAGAAGATTTAAGGGATAGATTACTCTCAGCAGTTTGGGCATCCTGTACACAATTTTGAATCAGTAACTGTTACATGTCGGTGTTACTGTTGCTTTCTGATACAGACTTACAAATATAAATGCTGACATATTAGTGTAATAGAAAACTAGTTTTTATTTTTTAATGAAAGACCTATATATACTTGAATTGTCTTTAAAAGAATCATTGTGATCAGGAAAGTAAAAATGGGAGCATATTCTATGGAGTTGCATGTGTTTTAGATGTCAGGTTTATATTTATTGGTTATGTGACATGATCTTCAGATACTGATCTATTGTTTTAGTTTTTATCTCTTCTAGATGTAAGATGGATTTTCTCTTTTAGATGTATGATGCATTGGTTATGTGTTGTGATCAATGAATCTAAATTCATTGAAATTTTATCGATTCATTGAGTTTTTATCTCTTTTAAATGTAAAATTTATTGATTATGTAATGTGATTTTTTATTGAGTTTTTATCTATTTTAGATATCATATTTATTGGTTGTATGGTGTGATTTTAGAACTCCGATCTCTTGAATTTCTATCTATTTTAGATGTCAAATTTACTGATTGTATAATACGATCACAATACCTATCGAACAGAGTAATGTTAATATCTTCATTAATAAAAATTATGAAATAAAAAATTATATATTTAAAATCTTTTTCAGTGGAAACAGACATTAGGATGAGGTTACAGGTTGGGAATAAGTCTCAAACCGTGTGAAGCTTAAAAAAAGGGGTGACGGGAAAGTGTAGGGTGAGAAGATCCCTTCATTATTCTTTGTTTGTCCTTTTATTTAGTAAATGTACTTAACGTTTCACATCACTTCTCTTAATATATTATTAATAAAATTTTATTTAAGAACGAAAGATTAAGCTTTCCACATGTTATTTGGATGGCAACTCTAATTGTGTTTCTCTGACTTACCTTTGGTAAGTTATGGCAAAACATTTACGTTAACCAGCTTTCCAAATGGATTAAAGATCAATTGCTTCGAAGGAGGGAATTAGGAGATCGCGAAATGAATTCCATTGTTCATTAGACAAGCTTTAATGATATTTTTTAACATGTTATGTGTCCTTTCCATGTCATGGAAAGTCTTATTATTTTGATAAGAGATGTTTTTCAAATAACATTCTAGTGTTTATAGTGTTATGAAATAGGTTTTATCATTTTAGTATATAATAAAAGGTGTTATGTCTCTCAAGTGTATAAAAGGCCTAGTTTATCGTGAGTTTAATTAAAAAATAAAATAACTTTGTCATAGAAATAAATTAGTTAATTTTAGAAATAATTATTTGATTATATTTATATATAAAATAATAAAATATATAATTATACAAAATAATAAAATATATAATAAATCATATTAAAATAATATAATAAATTATGTTAAAATAATGTTTTAGTGTTTTAATGTTATGAAATAGGTGTTATTATTTCATTATATAATGAAAGGTGTTTTGTGGGTTCAAGTTAAAAAATAAAATGATTTTGTTAAAGAAATAAATTAGTAATTTTTAAAATTATTTAATTTATAATAAAATATATAATTATATAAAATAATAAAATATAGTATGTATAATTTAATTATTTATATTATTATACAATCAATTAAAAGAGTACATTATTACAATATTTTAATAGTATTTTTTACATTTAAATTTTTTATATATTTTAATAGTATTTTTTACATTTAAATTTTAAAAATGATGTGCTCAAATTTTAACTCAATGCTTTCTTGTAAATTTTAAAAATGATGTACGCAAATTTTAGCTTAATGCTTTCTTATAATTAACTATGATTTTTATTAAAAAATAAAAAAATACTAACTTACTTAAGTCTGAACTTACCATTATCCTTTGATAATGATTCTTACATTTAAATCACAATTTTTTTACGAGTTTAACTAGTACATACAAAATTAGTGCATGCTAGCATCAACCTGAATAGTCAACTAAAATGGTGATTCATAAGCTTTTGTCTTACAATAATATTTAATATTCACAGAAAATGTTGTTTCATTTTTGTTAGACCTACTGATAGCGAAAACTCACATCACCCTTAAATAGGTGGCTTAGGAAGAGTTAGCCACATCATCAATATTAAAGAAAGAAAAGCATGCGCAATCGTACTTAGATATCCCTATTTCACCTTTGTGCGGGTAAACCATCACAATATCCATTGTATCGTGTGTTTCAGCAGGGTATCAGAGATAAAATTTTGCTTTAACATCGTGCATATGTGCTTTCACGGTAACCCATATTATATTGTTTCATAATTGTGTTGCTTTAATACATTTAAATGGATATTAAAATATTAAAAACTTATTTTGAGCATCTACAATTATGATGGGTTTAATGGAACAATATTTGCCATTGTTTTAGTCATGCTACAATTTCTCTCTCTCACATTAGAAAATTTAACAAATCCAACAAATCCAAAACTTGTTAAGTGACGTGTTAAGATTTGTGACATCTTTGCACCTTTACCTAAATTATAGTGAGTTTTTGTAACATATACTATGTTATATGGGGAATTAAATATCTCAGAAATATGTAATGTTCCGAATATTCCAGAGATATGTGATGTTCCAAATATTCCAGTTTACTTCTAGACGTACAAATTCCCTATACTAAAATATAGTTAATCCATCTCAAACACTTTTTTTTTTGGTATTGAACTTCTATGTGCCATTTTAGGTTGGTAGAATTCTAAACTCTATTATATGGAATACAATCTGAACAAAATGTCAATCTTTTGTTTATATGATCAACTTTTTAATAATAATTTTTGTAAAGACAATTTACAATGTCAAAAGAATAAACTAGAAAAGGATATTCTGGCATAAAGATTCATCCATGTTAAGAGTGGAATCTATCATACTGGATATCATAAGTTATCTATCCATTGATAGATCAATAAGTTCATGTTAGAAACTGCAGTGCATTGGAGATAATTTCTCCACTCACCGTTTAACTATCTGTTCGCCTCCCTCTCATGCACGCAGTCTGCATGCTCAGCACCTCAATCCACATGCACAATAACGGTTAATGCAGTTATAGATTAGTTTAGTCTCAGTTTGCATGCAATCAAACATTAGTTTACTTTCAGTTAGATTAGCTTAGAAAATATATTTAATGTAACCTTTGGTCGTAGTTTTGTAATACAAAATCAAGAAGATTAATAAAATCTTTTTTCATGATTGCCGTAGCAATCTGAGTCGGTCTCATATTTTATTTCTATCATATTTTTCTTTATTTTTGCTTTGTTTTGTCCTTCAAAGTGGTATCAGAGCCAGTGTGCAAATAGAAACTGACGAAGTCTTGGGAAGTAGCCAACCTGCACAGTAGTTCGACGTACGGATCTTTGGCATAGCTACCTTCTTTGCGGCTGATTTGACACCCTTCTTCACAGCAGCAATAGTCTTTCTAGGAGCGGCTGCTACCTTCTTGGCTGCCAGCTTCCTCAAGTCTAGCCAATTTTTTCGACTTGGCAGAAGCGTTTTTTTTTTTTTTTGTGGCGCCTTGGCAGCGGTTGCTGGCTGGGCGGCCTTTAGGCTTCTTTAATTCGGTGAGAATTTTGAAGGAGTCTTTATCCTTTGAAAGCTTGCCAGATTTCACAAGATTTCATAGTCGTAGCTTGTGGGAATTGCTCTATCTCCTCTACTTGAATCTCTGACTGTGCACGGTCGGTCTTTACTTTCAAACCCTCGCTCCACATAATACCAGAGGACCCCTGTCATTTGAACAATTTGAGCAATATTGTGGTGTGGTCTTTCAGCTTGAGATATGGCAACAATCAACAGTATTTCTCAGCCCCAGATCCCTGTTTTTAATGGTAAGAATTACGACTTTTGGGCAATTAAAATGAGAACATTATTTTGCTCACAAGATGTTTGGGATTTGGTAGAAAATGGTTTCGTAGAACCACAGGATGAGGCTATCCATCGGGAATTAACTCGAGCACAAAAAGAAGAGCTGAAAGAGAACAAGAAAAAGGATGCAAAAGCTCTATTTCTAATCCAACAGGCAATGGATGAATCTTTTTTTTTCTAGAGTTGTAGCAGCAATGAGATCCAAGTTAGCATGGTAAATCTTAGAGACCACCTATAAAGGTAATACAAAGGTGAAAATAGCTAAATTGCAATCTCTTAGGAGAAATTTTAAAAATTTGCAAATGAATGATTCAGATTCTATAGACCAATTTATGGGTCAAGTATTGAATATAGTGAATCAAATTAGATCTAATGGAGAAACAATAACAGATCAGAAGATCATAGAAAAAATACTTAGGAGTTTACCCAGCAAATTTGATGCAATAGTTGTAGCTATTGAGGAAACCAAGGATTTGGAACAGTTATCAGTAGATGAATTAATAGGTTCTTTGTTAACACATGAATCCAAAATGAATAGGAATAACAATACTTATTTTGAGAATGCTTTCAAGTCTCAAGTATCATTTGGCAGAGGAAGAGGAAGGTCAAACTTTAGAGGAAGAGGCAGAGGCAAAAATGGAAGGAACAATCCAGATCAAGGTGAACACAATAATCAAAATTACAACAATAGAGGATGTGGCAACAATCACTTCCAGCAAAATTCATAGAGGTTTGATAAATCTAACATTCAATGTTATTACTGCAAAAAATATGAACATTATGCAAGTGAATGCAGAAAGAAACAAGGAGTGTGGACAAGCAGAATGCTAATTATAGAAATGAATCTAGTTCTAATTCTGGAAGCCTATTTCTCACTTGTCATGTTGCTCAAGAAAATACTAGAGATATTTGGTTCTTAGATAGTGGATGCAGTAACCATATGACAAGGAATAAAGAATTTTTTGCTACTCTTGATGATTCCGTAAAATTTGAAGTGAAATTAGGAAACGATAACAAAGTGGATGTAATGGTTAAAGAGGTAATAAATCTTTTGGCAAAAAATGGTGAAAGAAGGTTTATTCCTGATGTTTATTTTGTACCTGGACTAAACCATAATCTTATGAGTGTTGGACAATTAGTACAGAAAGGTTACAGAGGATCTTTTATGGATAATGTTTTCACAATACTAGACAAATTTCCAAATAACAAGTTGATAGGAAAAGTGGAGATGACCCAGAATCGGATGTTCCCTCTTCGAATTCAGTGCATCCAAGGAGAAGAGGAAGCCCACTTCAAAACCATGCATCTAGACCAATCATGGCTATGGCACTTAAGGTATGGACATTTACATTTTGAAGGATTGAATTTGTTACAAAAGAAAAATATGGTGAAGGGATTACCACCAATAGAATAGCCAGGAAGTTCATGTGAAAGTTGCATTCTGGCAAAATAGCATAGAGAGAGCTTTCCAATAGGAGCCTCATATAGAGCAAAGGTAATATTAGAGTTAGTCCATAGTGATTTATGTGGACCAATGCAAATTCCATCATTTGGAGGTAGTTCTTATTTTTTAACCTTCATTGATGATTTTAGTAGAAAGACTTGGATATATTTTCTCAAAAATAAGTCTGAAGCCTTTGGAAAATTTAAAGAATTCAAGGTGATGGTTGAAAAGCAGAGTGGCCTTTGATTCAAGTTACTTAGATCAGATAGAGGAGGTGAATATATGTCTAATGAATTTCAAGATTTTTGCAGATATCATGGCATTAAAAGGCAACTGACTACAAGGTACACACCACAGCAGAATGGTGTAGTAGAAAGAAAGAATAGAACAATCATGGAGATGGCTAGAAGCATGTTGAAGGCCAAACATTTGCCAAATGAATATTGGGCAGAAGCGGTAGCATGTGTAGTATATATTTTGAATAGAATCCCAACAAAGAGTGTCAGAGATCGAATTCCACAAGAAGCTTGGAGTGGTAAGAAGCATAGTGTACATCATTTCAAAAAATTTGGTTGTATTGTATATTCTCTTATACCATCTAAATTGAGAAGAAAACTTGATGATAGAGGTGAGAAATGCATTTTTATTGGCTATAGTGAAGAATCAAAGACTTATAAGTTGTATAACCCTATTTCAAAGAAAGTGATTATTAGCAGAGATGTGGAATTTAAGGAAGAAGAAGCATGGGACGGAAGCATTGATAAAACCATCACAATTGGAGCACCAATTCCCCAAAATGAAGAAGAATATGAAGAATAAAATTTTCAAGGTGATCAATCCTCTCCACAAGAAAGAACAAGCACTCCAATAAGAACACCTAGGAGCTTAGCACAAGGTGAATCATCTGGTTATGCATGTCATCATACTCCAAATTCACAAGTAAGTGTTGAATCAGATCCAACTCTTGCCACTTTAAGATCAAGATTTAAAGGTAATAAAATGAGAAACTTGAATGAGATTTATAATCAAGAAGAAGAGAAATTAGATTTATTTTCAAATTTTGCTCTTTTCTCTCATGATCCTATGTATTATGAAGAAGCGGTTAATGAGGAACATTGGATAAAAGCAATGGAAGAAGAGATGAATGCCATTGAAAGAAATCAAACATGGGATCTAACTAATCTAACTAAAGGTAAGGATTGCATAGGAGTCAAATGGGTTTATAAGACCAAATTTGATGCAGAAGGAAATGTTGAAAAGCACAAGGCAAGGTTAGTAGCAAAAGGTTTTGCACAAGAACATGGAATTGATTATAATGAAACATTTGCTCCAGTTGCTAAACTTGATACTATTATAATGGTTTTAGCAATAGCTACTCAAAATAATTGCAATGTATATCAAATGGATGTCAAATCAGCTTTCTTGAATGGTTGCCTAGATGAAGAAGTGTATGTGAAACAGCCACCAGGTTATGAAGTGCATGGACATGAAGAAAAATTCTACAGATTGAAGAAGGCTCTCTATGGTCTCAAGCAAGCACCAAGACAATGGTATAGCAGGATTGATTCATACATGACAAATAATTGATTTAGCAGAAGCAATAGTGAGCCTACATTGTACACAAAAATCAACAAAGAATGTCAGATTTTGATTGTGTGTTTGTATGTTGATGATTTGATTTTCACTAGAAATTTTTTTGTAGACACATTTAAATCAGCAATGAAGAAAGAATTTGAAATGATAGATTTGGGATTAATGAAGTACTTTTTGGGCATAGAAGTTGTACAATCAGAGAAGGGAATTTTTTTTTGTCAAACTAAATATGCAAAGGATGTTTTAAGGAGGTTTAAGATATTGAATTGTAAATCAGCACCTACACCAATTGCTACAACGACCAAAATTAGCAAAGAAGACAAAGGGTCTAATTTTGATTCTACAACATTCAAAAGACTAATTGATAGTTTGATGTATCTTACAGCTACAAGACCAGATATCATGTATGGGGTCAATTTAATCTCTAGATTCATGGAGTCACCAAAAGACTCACATTGGCAAGTTGGAAAGAGGATATTGAGATATGTGGTAGGAACAAGAGAATATGGAATTTTATATTTCACAACTAATGATTTTAGTTTGATTGGTTATATTGATAGTGATTTGGCAGGTAGCATTGATGACAGGAAGAGTACTTCTGGACATGCCTTTCTTTTAGGAACAGGTGTGGTCGCATGGGCATCCAAAAAGCAACCTATAATGACAGTTTCATCAGTTGAAGCAAAGTATGTAGCAGCCACATCAGTAGCATGTCAAGCAACTTGGATGAGGAGAGTATTGATAAATTTATTACAAGCACAGAGGGAGTCAACACCAATCTTTTGTGACAACAAATCAGCAATTGCATTATCAAAAAATCATGTTTTTCATAAGAGGAGCAAGCATATTGATACAAGATTTCATTTTATTAGAGAGTTAGTGAACAATGGAGAAATCCATCTAGAGTTCTGCAGATTTGAAGACCAATTGGAAGATATATTCACAAAGGCATTAGCAAAGGAGACCTTTGATTATCTAAGACAAAATTTAGGCATTGTAAATGTTGAAGTAGTTAGTGGTATAAATTAAGGGGGAGTGTTAGAAACTACAGTGCACTGGAGATAATTTCTCCACTCACTGTTTAACTATTTGTTCACCTCCCTCTCATGCACGTAGTCTGCATGCTCAGCACCTCAATCTATATGCATAATAATGGTTAACATAGTTATAGATTAGTTTAGTCTCAGTTTGCATGCAGTCAAACATTAGTTTACTTTCAGTTAGATTAGTTTAGAAAATCTATTTAATGTAACCTTTGGTCACAGTTTTGTAATACAGAATCAAGAAGATTAATAAAATCTTTTTTCATGATTGTCGTAGCAATCTGAGTCTGTCTCATATTTTATTTGTCATATTTTTATTTATTTTTGCTCTGTTTTGTCCTTCAATTCAAGTTTATTTTAATTTATAAATGGACATGGATTTTATCTAGTATTCATGATTGTAATCACACTATCATGAATTATGATTTCCATTTTTTTAACATAAAGGTAGAATGAGAAAATTAAATTCCTTAAAGATTCTCCAATTAAGCAAAGTAATGATATCATTTCAAAAACAAACATAGTATTTCCAATAAGAACTCTCTTCATAACATGCTTCACCATAATAGAACATGACTAGTAAATACATAATAGTTTATTATATTATAATAATAAAATAATCTAGATATTTGCATATAATAATATATATAAATTATATATATATATATATATATATATATATATATATATATATATATATATATATATATATATATATATATATATATATATATATATATATATATTAATACATTATATATTTCTTTTCAAAATAAAAAGTATCGATATCTTATTTAATAATAATTGATAGATACATCCAGTAAGCCATCCCATTGGGAGGAGTAAAGAAAAAGTAACCACCAAGCCATAAAGGTTCAGAGAAATGGAAAGTGTACTGGGCACAAAAATAAGAAAGGATAGTTGTAAAACATATCCAGGTGGGGAAATAATGCCTCAACCCAACTACAGATAATAGAATGATTCAAAGCTCAGGTCGACCAAGGTTCATACAACTCCATAAAGTGGAGTAGAAATAGACTGTGTTCAATTTAATCGAGGGATAACTGCCTCTCAGTCTGTACTCCATCACTACAAGTAAAAGTTATACATACCTTACCAATGTCTGAATTACAAGCAAGCTTTACCAAGCCATTCGCATCAAGGTTGTGTTCTTGGTATATGTGGATGAAGGAGATGCACTGGAATGTTGTTACCAGTGATTTTGCATATTCCAAGGTATTACATAGAGATATGTTTGAGAAATTTGCCTCCCCATTTAGCCAATTACAAACATTCAAGGAGTTTGAGTATACAACCAGTTCTGATTGCCCATAATCCAAGGCTAATTTGAGGGTAGTAAGAATGGCATGTAATTTTGCTTTGTTATTTGTGCTACATCAAGTTCTTTATCTGAATTATATATTGTTCTTATTGAATAGGATGATTCCACCAATTCCAATATAGCTCAGATTTCCCCTAGATGCCCCATCATATAATGCATATGGCTTAGAGGTGTCTAACTGGAGTAGCTTAATGCATCTGATATTCTTTCCCCTAATTGGTAAAGGAGGTAGCAATGAATGTTTATATTTGTATAGATTGGAATGGATCAAAGGTTTTTTGTCCTTAAAAATGGCTTCATTCCATGTAATCCATATTTCCCATGTGATCTATAGTGGAAGGTACAACTAAGCAGCATGTGAGTCCTATGTGGTAGACCAATTTTTCCATGAAGAGAGTAAACTATCACCACTTCAATTTTTACATGTGTCTGAGTGATAATCATGTCCTAGACAACTCTAGTGAAAGGGAAATTAATAAATAAATGGTTTAAAAATTCTTCAGTATTCCAGCAAAGAAAGCATAAACCCAGACCAAACCACCCCTTGCGTTGAAGATTATCCCAGGTCAAAACTTAGTTTTGTAGGGCAATCCAAAAATGTAGAATGGATTTAGGGAGATCCTCGATCTTCCATAAACCCTTGCACCACCATGGCATGTCCAAATTATGCTATGAAGGTTCGAGATCCAAGTAACCCAACTAAAATTTATAGTCACTTTCAGCTCTATTGTAAGTCCAACATAATGAATCCTCCTTTGGTGTAAGATGAATGCCAACAAATTAGAGACTATTTCTATAATGTTCTCAATGGATGGATTTCTAACTCATGAGATAAATTTACTCTACTAATAACCATCCGAACCATCATCTATTGACATGATTATGATCAAAGGTATCAACTAATGTGTGGATATTATGTTGATGTAAAATCTCCTTCATAGCCTCTAAAAAATGCAACTCCTATGGAATACCAAATATAACATCCATGACTATGTGTATCTGTGATCTATCCCCTAGAATCGAAGCTAGATGTTTCTTGATGGTGTTAAATGATTTTATGATTTCCTTTCAGAAAAGAGACCCTCCAAAATACACCCTTGGATGCAATTTGATCCATTCCATTAGTGTGAGGGGTTGAATGTACTTGTGGTATAATATGTCCTACCATAAACCCTTGTTAATTATAAGCTTCCATAACCCTTTGCTTGCAAGATCTTTTGAAAACAAATTTAGGTCTTTTAACCCCCAACCTCCATCTGATTTAGGATTGGAAATAGTGACCCATTTTATAAGTATAATGTCATTTTTCTCCTTGTTGCCAGTCCATAAAAATTGTGTGCATAGTTTCCTAATATTGTTCAAAATATTTTTTAGAAGAAAATCGAGGGAGAGCTAGTAGAATGTAATTACCTCCAAGACATGTTTTATTAATATTAGCCTCCTTGACATAGAAATCTAGCAATTTCATCAAAAGGTGGTGCGATGTTTGATTTTCTCCATGAGCCATAACCAATCTTCACTTTTATAAACATCTGCTTTCTAATGTTAACCCAAATAGATAAATCCATCTTCAAGGATAGGGGTGGAGAAAGGCAACAATGGATGGATAAGGTTAACAATGATAGTGGGAAGATGGAAAAAGAATATAGTGGATTTTTTTAGGTTGATATACATCATGTAGTAGATGAAAAAAGATTCAAGATTCTATCAAGAGCTTTTGCTTCATGAATGGTACCATTACCGAAGATGAGGATATCATCCACCAAAATAGTTTGATTAATGAAGGTGTTTGTAGCCATCTCAATGCCCATGATATTACCTATAGTGTGCTCATGATTGATATGGCAACTAAGGGCCTCAACGACTAGTAAAAAAAGGAAAGAGTAGAGTGGGAAAATGTATCTCAAGCCACAGGTGGGATATAAAATGGTGGAGGCTAAACCATTCACAAGAACAAAATATGAAATAAATTTATAACATTCCTCCAACTAGGTTGTGAAAAGATGGCCAAAACCAACCTACGTCAAGATGAGCTAGAGGTAAAGCTAGTTTACACAATAAAAATCCTTAGAGAGGATAATTTTTAGAAGGAAGGTAGATCTGGCTCTTGTTTTAAAGGTGTCTAATGTCTCTTGGGATGTGCCAATGCCATCATGGATATTTTGGTTGTCCAATACATTGAATTGTTTAGGAGAGATGTGGTTAGAGAGGATAGGCTTAAGATGAGCAACAATGACCTTTAAGATAATCTTGTAAATATAATTACAAAGGGAGATAGGTTGAAAGTGATCAAAGCTAGTAGGGATGACATCCTTAGGAATGGTAGTAATGAAGGTGGTTGAAAATGGGCTGTGAATATTACTTGAGAGACAAGATTCCTTCATAGCTAAGAGAAGATCATCTATTAATAGGTTCCAAAAAACCAAAAAAAAAAAAAACCATTTGTTAGCCATCTTGCCCAAGAGATTTCCCCAACTGAAAAGTGTGGATAGAATCAATTAATTTCTTATAGTTAATTAGTTTCATAAGCTACTGATTCTGGTGATCATCCACCCATTTGTCAAAGAAGGAAGTTGTAGCCAAATTTCCCAGATATTCTTCCTAGGGGGCTTAGAATATATGTGTTTATAATGTGACATAGTTGTCTTCGAAATATAGGGTAAATCACAACATTCCCTACCCTGAGGGTCTCTAATTTTAAAAATGGTGTTTTGTGCTTTATGAGCCACTACAATGTGGTGGAAGCATTTTGTATTGTCATCTCCTTCAGTTAACCAAGTGACCCTACTCTTCATACACCATTTCACTTCCTACCATGCCAATAGTCTATCTTTCTCATTTTCTAATCTTCCCACCTCTTGTAGCAACTCAATCAAATGGAAAGTGTCCACATAGTTATAAATGCTCTTTTATACCTACATTAATATTTGTTCACTATTTTGAAAATTTTTCCCCAAGATTTTGTGATAGATTTTACTCTAGTGAGTTTTTTTGGAAGCTAATCATAGCATATTAACCTCCATTACAAGTTTGTTGTACCTAGTTATTTTTAACCAATTCTCTAAAGTCATCATATTCCAACCAATAAGGGTTGAATTTAAATGGTGAAGGAGGTTATTTTAGACCCTTGACCAATTCTAATTATATTAGATGGTGATCAGATGTATGTTGCTTTAAGTAGTGATGTTTTAGGAGATAAAATGGAAGAAAGATTCCTTAAACAAAAATTGGTCCAACCATTTTAATATACCCTTCACTCTAGTTCACTAATTTGACCAAGTGTGTTCCACTGTTGATGGTTTGGCATCCACCAGGTTAAAACAATCCATATAGTTTTAAAAAATTGGGACATAGGGTCAGCTTTGGCATGTATACCCCATACTTAAGATGAGTGAGTAGTCAAATTTTTATCCCATCCTAATATGATATAAGGCATTTGAAGTTTGCCTATGTTTCTAATATCATCTCAAAAACTTTTCCTATTGTGAGAGGGTGCACAAACGTTAAGGATGTCTAGCTCTAGATCATGTTATTTAGAAAGAAAGGTAACAAAAATGTAATTTTTAGATATAATAGAATAATTCATTTCCATGCATGCTTTCCACCCAATTTCTAAGCCTCCAAAATTTCTAGCAAAGTTGCAAGTCAAGAAAGACCATTTGGGAAGAGATTTCCTGAGATGTTTTTAGCAACATCCTATGAACACATAGTTTCCTATAGGAGAAGAATCTCAAGCTTATGTTTAAAAACCATCCTTTTTAGGTACATTTATTTTTCATATATCCCAATTCCCCTAAAATTATGGAAGATATCATCATTTGGTATCCAATTTTGGGGCTACTCTGCTAAGGGCCCCAAAGATTGTCTATTGTTTCCTAGCTAGTATATCACATTCAGCCACATCTTGAGCATGTGAGAAGAGGATACGACACCATCTATTGGATTTATTAGTATGCACATGATGTTCTTATAATTCCCTAATGTCCATAGGAGAGCATTACATCTGAGATCAAACTTTTATTTGTGATTGAGTAAGATACCTTTTTTCTAGTTGATCGATATGAATCACTACCTATAGTGGTGGAGCTTTGCTCCAACATGTACTTCTTTTTATCCTCATTTACCCATAATTTTGGTCTATCTACTACCCTATCTATGTCATCTACCAAACTAATGATAATATTATTGTCTTTTCCTTGTGTTGATAGAGATCTTCATGATGAAAGTCTCTTTTGTATTAAGGTATTTAACATTCTAGATGTTGATGTATAGGAGTCCCTATCAAGCCAAAGAGGATGGATAGGAAAGTGAAAAATTTATTCCATATCTATTGTGTAGTCATTGGTAGCTAAAATAATGGGTGAAATGGTATATTCCTTGTTGATGTTCAAAATCCCAAGAACTAGGGTTAAAGGATGGCCGTATAGGGAAGGATCATCCAAAATCCTATTGTTGTCATTGATTTCCACCTATGAGTTAACCAACATAGATCTTTTTGTTTTGGTTTAAGTCTATTTTCCTTGAAAAATTCTTCATTCACCATAGAATCCTTCTCAAGAGTCTCTAGAAGGGTAGAAGCATGAGCATGAGTATGAGCATGAGAAAATACCAATGATACCTTGGGATTATATAAGTTGTGTTTGGTCTATTCCCCTACCTCAAGAATATTTTCATTCATATTATTTCCACTAAAATATCCATGTGTAACCTTAGTATAAAGTTTTTGTGGGGCATCTAAGCCAACTATGCCCTATGGTCTCTAAGGAGTCTTCTTATGCGTAAGCGGGCATTTGTATTTTATATGTCTATGACATCTGCACTTGGAACATCAAAAAGGGACATTTATATAGTTCAAAATATAATCATATTATGGTTACCAACATTAATTTCAATGGATCCAGGTAGACCTCTAGAAACCTTTATTTCAACACACAACATTGCCACATAAGTGTTTTCTTGGGTGGATGTCCTATGATGAGTTTTAATAAATCTTCCAAGGGTATCTTTGATGGATCTAAAATTCTATTCCACCCAAAGTTCTAGTGGAATTCTAGGCATCTTCACCTAGATAAGTACCACTGTGATGCATTCTTGTTTATGGTCAAATCTAGTATGCCATCTGGTGGTATCTAAAATGGCATTACCTTAGAGCCATGGCCCACCCTCCTCTAATAAACTATATTCCTTAATCAATTGAGTGATCAAAACAAAGAAAACTCTGGCCCTTCTCTATAATGTTAGTTTGTAGCCCAATACTGGTCCAAACATGTTTTTTATCCATTAGAGAAGACTGTTGTCTATAAAGATTCATGCATGAAACCACCTAATTAGGGTTGATTCAGATTAGATAATTTTTTTATTTATACATAGGCCAAAATCAATTTCTACCTAAAATAAAATAGAAGACAAATTGATGCATTAATAATTCCTATACCTATGATGATTTACTAACTCAATCACCTATGGATCTAGTTCCCTTTCCATATCTTGTTGTTTCACCACATGGGCATGGCTGCTTCAAAAATGAGCTTCCTTCTATGTCTTTCCATTATAGGTACCTATGGAAGATTCTTGATTTCCTTAGAGAAGTGCATCGATGGTATTACCGAGCTAGTGTGTTTAGAAAGGGTTTATGTCCAATGGTATAATACCTTTCATTTATATTTCCTTCCCAACAACCTTGCCCAATGGTTGCTTGTGTGAAATGGATTCCTAGTTAAAATTACCACAAATATTTTGGAGAGTAAACCCTATTTTTTTCTCTAAATGTGTCCCAATTTTTTCATGTTCCCACTCCATCACCTCCTTATATATATATATAAAGACAAAATTTCTAGAAAATTTCTCACTAGCCCAACCTTTAGTGGGCCATGCTATAAAGTGTGGGTTAGTGTTTGAGGCCTTCTTTGATCCTCATGAGCTCAAAATCATAGTAATGATTATGTATACATATAGACTATTTTACCTCCTACTGCAAGTGATTATTTGTGTTTAAAATCATAAATAGATTTCATAAAGTTTTTTTTTTGTCACCAGCCTCTCTCCTAATGCTTTGCCAAAAAAGAGGATATCCAGAATGTGACCTATCCAAAATGATTTAACATGTCTAAAATCCTAAATAGATTTCATAAGATTTTTTTTGAACCACACACTAAGAAAATCAATGAAAAAGTGTTTCAAAATCAAATATAGTGTTGTTAATAGGTGCTTTCCTAATAACACACTTCACCATAATAGAACATGCCCTACAATAATTGGTAAATTATCTTGGACCCACCTTTAAATTATTTTTAAACATGTGTATAATTCTAAATACATGGCATACCATTTTTGTTTTACCACCTACCAATAATTTTATTTACCCTACGTTCATAAAGGTAAGCATGTCTTTAACACAAGATTGGCTCACTATGTCCATTTAAAATTACATGTCATAAATATTTATTTTCTACCATATATTAATGATTCATTACTACCTATGTTAATGAAAAAAATCATATCCTTCATCAGGGGATTTTGGTACAAAATCCACTATGTAAATATTTTCTAGTATCTACCTTACTTTCCACACATATATTGAATTTAGTTCAACTAATTCTACTTGGAATAGTTCCTATACAACTTGGAATATACTCTACAGTATGATTGTTAATTATATTTTTATTTAAAATATTTCATAAACCATATTGAATTGAGTCTTGCTACGGTATAATTTTTATAGAATAACATTCTTCATTTACAAGGTAATATATATCCCCATTTATAGGTTTCAACCTTTAAATGGGTATTTTATGTATCTATGCACGTGTCCAATTGGATGTGACAATGTATACAATATAAATGATCAATATCTTAGAGATGAAAATAATAATTGAACTAGAGGCACAAACACACTAAAAAATCCCATTTTATATTGAAAACAATTTTCAAGATCTTACCTATCCTAATCTACCTACAAAGAATATTTGACAATTTTGCTAACATATTAGAAAACCATTGGAGGTAAGTATTTACATTTTTTTAATCTTAGGACTTACTCTTTTATCATTTTCAACATACCTTTTAGTCACTAGTTTGATAGTTTGATTGGTGTGATCGATAATTTATGGAGACACATAATGCTCAATTGCATGGTTGACCTTTCCAGATATTTTTACAGGACGTCATAAAATTTCACATCATTATCACATGAAAAATATGATTCCCAATTTCCTTTGATTGGTAACCTATTGATGGTTTCAAGGACTTGTTAAGTTTTACAAATAAGAGAGTAACATTATTTATTTTTGTTTTCCAAAATTATTCTATAAGTAGAGAATGGCATAATTTAAGACTTCAAAAGTCACCAAGGCTTACCATGCTCCAAAAAAAAAAAGTGGAAAAAATAAAATACAAGGATCAAGTATTTAAAATCCTATTCAAAGGATGCGTAAGTTAACAATATTTAGCTTATAAACAAAAATAAATTAATATGAATCAAGCACATAAATTTTTAGGAAAATTTAAGTATTACTAGAATTATATAACATCAAAAAATAAGTACAAATCAAATTCTATATAAAAACAACTACTAATAACATTCAATAAATTATTCTTATTTAGAAACATTAAATTTTGTAAAATCTTAAATGATAATTTATCTATATCCTATAGTTTCATAATTCTTAAATGAATATTTTAGGCTCTCTATAGCCTCTGTCATCTCACATAACTTTTCCCTTTTCACCTCCACGATAAAAAACTCACAAACACACTTCATATTGTATATCTATCTTTTAAGATTTTTATCTAGTGTAATTCCTTCCCTTATTTTAAAATAAAAAACATATATGAAGCTCATTTTTTTGGCCAAATGGATGTTCAAATATCATAACCTGGCTAAGCATAGAAGATGGTCAAATAAGAAGTAAACCACTTCTCCATTGGAAAGCACTACTAATGTTTGGAGCTTCCAAACATATGAAGGGCCTAGTGTATTTAAAATATTCATTTCCATAGGTGAGCTTATATTCACACATAATTTATATACTACATCTCTAAAGTAAATTAATAGATTAAATAGCCTACTATGTGTATTTCCCTTGCCTTATTCATTGGCATACATGTCTAAAACTCATTTATGCATCTATGCAGTGCATAGATAACCAAGATTTAAATAACTATAGTCTATATGTTAACTTTAGGAATAAATTTGATTACTTCATGATTGGATCTTGAATATAGAGATAAATGTTTTTGATGTTGAATGTGCATTATATAGCTTATTTTTATTATTCAAAAAGGGTTAAATGGAATAGTACATGCAAAAAAATTATTTGAATTATATATAAACAAAATGAAACAAAGAGGGTGTTATCTTGTTTCTCAATTTTGATGTGTATGACTAAGTAATGTATGTGTTTAAATTAAGTAGTTTAAGTTCTAATATTTTGATTTTTTTGTATTACATTGTTAGTAATTGTTGTGTGTGTAACAAAAACATGAGTTTATTAGTTACAGCTTGATGGAAAGGAAGGGATATTCAAATCAAAAACATTTTATTGAGTCTTAAAAATATAATCATAAGGTAGTATAATAGATTTCTAGATGATGACGGTTATTTACATTCTGCCTATAACCTTGATTTAATAAATGGGATTGGCTTATATTTTTACTTGCATGAGAAAAGATTTGTTTGTGTGGAGGTTTATTTTCAAGTTATTTTTGTGGAGATGAAAGGTGAGAGGGATGTTATAGGAGGTATTTTGAGTAAACTACACAAGGATGCCACTTTCTTGTATGGCATTTTTCATGATATTGAGATATGTTGTGCAAACAAATCTATCAAACAAGGAACATCATAGGAGGAAGAAAAGGAAATAAGGTAAATGAGTATGGATGAGCTAGACATGCCTAAATAATAATATGTGCTTACATAAAAAAAAATTGATACCTTGTCTGATTTTGGAGTGCATGACATTACCACTAATTTGATGCCATTTTCACTTCTTCATAGTATAATGTCCATGTTTATTATTGTAGTTGTACTCTCCTCTATTTTTTGAGGGACACAAAGTTGATTCAAGGTTAAAAACATTATTTTGGGTTATATGTCATATTTTAGTCAAAATATAACAAACATATTTTTTGATTATGCAAAAATCATTATAAGTTGTTTTGAATGATCTTTTGATTACCATGTAATTATGCAATGACAACTACATTTTGTAATTTTCTATCTATAACTATCATGAAATACATCCCAATTAGTCAAAAATGAGTATGTATTGTAATGATATTTTTATTCTATTTCTATTATGAATCTCTAGCATATTCTTAATTATCAAGTACTCGATACATGTAAATGTTGTTTAAATTTTTTTAAACAAAATAAATGTTCAAAATTATTTTATATGTTATTGATCTATTGTTTTTCATAGATGTTAATATATGATCATTCACAGTGTTTATTTTTTACTAGTTAAATGAGACATTTTTTTTGTACACTAGGATATATGGTGAAAGGTCGGATTAAATTGTGCAGCTTCCACTATAGAATCCAAGTGAGGGTCCATTTGATCATAATAAAGTCAAGTGGTAAAATTTTATTGAAATTAATGAGGAATACATGTGGGTCATTTTGGTGGATGGTGATAGGTTTGATGACTTTGTGAAATGTGAATCAAAAAGGAATTTATTCCCTACAGATTTTCATATGTCACACCTCACCAAAAACCCATCACTTATTCCTAGAGAGCAAAACATGATCAATAATACCTTGTAATATGTCATGTAATTGACCTTCCATTTTAGATATCAAGTGTGTGTGTATTCATATATTGTTATGTTCCATTCATATGTAATTTTTGCAGTCTATTTTTAATTTCCATACACTTGATATGTTTAACATATCTGTATAGATACTTGTGTTTATATGGGCTCGAAGATTTTTGTGAAATTGATGTCATGCCAAAAGACAAGTCCACAGTGTGAAAGATAGGAAAATGTATCTAATTGGGCCAAAATCATATAAAGTGTGGTTGTTAGTATCATTTAGGCATGTATCTAATGTTCATTAGACTTTATCGTGTGTTACTCACATGCAATTAGGTAAAATGCATAGATAGTCAAGGAAATACCTTCCATGGACAACAATATGAATAGTTCAAAGGGAAGAAATATTTTTTTACTCCTTAAATCATCCCCTAGTTGAATGAATGGGAAGAAAGAGATGGGATTATGTTATTTTATGTTATGATATTACCTATCTTGAAGATCATATGTTGTATGCTAGTATCAAGTTTTTGATAATAGTAAAAAGGCATATTTTTGAGTTTCTCATCCAATAGTATTATGAATAGCCTAATGGGAATTTAGTCTTGTATGATATATAAAATAATCCTGGTGTTATTCCACCTTACATCAAACCATTATTGGAAAAATTCATGCCTACAATGGAATATGATAATCTTACTATCAATATACACCTTGATTAAATAAAAAATATTTTCATAAGAATGAAGATTACTTTTCAAATTCATTTTGACCTCTTCAATTTTTATAATCATCATTCTAACATAGTAAGAATCGAAACATCTTATCATATTGGTACATTATGTAAAATATTCACAATGTCCCACCAAGCTAATTTTCTACTAGTCAACCTGGATGAAGGATTTTTACAACAAATACTTCTTACATATATACACCAATCAAAGATACTAAAAGTAATAGAAGTTACTCTCCTATGGGTGAGTATTAAAATTGACATTGATTAGACTGGTCAAAGGCATAATTATCAGATGATTAAGTGTACTATTAATTAGGTGTATTAATCATCATAGGCATTTTCTCCCTTACGCATTCTCTTTCAATATAATTCATCAATTGATATGATATTATTTTGTCTTTTGGTTAATATGGAGTTTCAGTTCTTATGGTTTTGTACTATAGGTGTGTGTATTACTGAGACAAAATGTTTATAGTCCATGTTGCTTCAAGATGTTTTTTCTATTGATAGTTGTACAATATAGACTACTAAATGTATGTATATTTGAATATGCATAACTATTTTCAACATTTTTCATATACTCTTTTCATAATATATAACAAGGAATAATATGTTAAAATTTAGACATATACTAAGAATTTATAAATATATATATCTATTATTTTGGATTTAACATATTATGGTAGTTATGATTGGGAATGATGGACTCATTATTGGGATGTTGAAAGGATAAATTCTTGTAAGAAATCATAATTAGAAGATTGTAAAATGATGGCATTTCCTTAGTTCAATGATAAATGAGAATAAAAGTGTATAGTTAGTTTCATACATTACAACATTTGTGTTAAAAAAAAACTTTTCATTCTCTCTTTGCCTCTATCAATATGGTATTCTTGGTTATACATTATAAGCCTAGGGAATTGATAACCTTGAATGAATTGAGGGATATTTTAGCATTTAACTATAAAGGGATTCTTCTAAGTATAATAGTAACATCTTGGCATTACCTCCTTCATAAAAAAACCCCATTTTGTAATCATCTTCTTCCCACTTATGTAATGCTGATTGGAAATAAGATTTCCCTATTGTTATTTGAATTTCAATCTTTTGACTTATTTCAACCTATATTTGAGGACACCAAAAGTCCATATGTCTATATGCTCTAAAATCAAAACAATCTCCATGAAATATACGGATCTCTCCTAGATATTCATCACATTTAAGGAGAATTTGATTTTATTAACAGAATAACTCTCATTATAGTTTGATCCTCGAGTTGTCCTTCTATCCACAAACACCACAAGTATTAATAATGTATCCTAAGATTATGAGAGGGTAAAATAACCTACAATCATCTTCTAAAATCCATTTCATGGATGATTATAGTATGGAAACAATAATTGACATTTTTACAAACATTACCCAAACTCTAAGGCATTGCTATTTGTTATAGGAAAAATAAGGCTTCAAAAAAAATATTGATCCTCCAACTAGATAAATAAACAATTTTTGTCTTGTTATCTAATTGCTCGTTAATTTTCCAAATTCTATATCTCTCAAAACCTAAAATTTTCCTTATTTTTTTGAAAGAAGCCTATACACCAAGGAGGATGACCCAAACTATTTTTTTTCAAACCCTTCATGTTCTCCATGCCTAGAGATTTATATATTGATTTTAATTCTTGGAAATTTTTTTAAAAAAAAAGATAAGAAACTCAATGTGTGAAGCAGAAGGTAATGAGACTATGGGCATTGAGATAGGGCATAAATGGTTTGTCCAATTATGGGGCACATGTTACACTCTTGATGGTCTTGGCCAGTGTTGAGTTATGTGAAATTTGACAAGAATCCTCCTTGTGCCACTAGTACTTCTTGGCATTCCAAATATAATCTTAGAGATTTGCCTTTAATGACTTACAAAGCATGAACACCTATCATATAATTATCAATATTTTCAAACTCATTTAAAATTCTTCACCAAATGCAATGGTAGAATCTAGGTATTTGATTAAAAAATGATGTAATTACATAACCATTTACAAATACTACTATGCATGCAAAAGTTACGCCAATAAAAGATGAAGGAAATTATATTTCAAAACAAAGTTATCATTTATTTATTTAAAACTTTATTCCAAACATTCAAATGCTTTTGATCAAATAAGAGAGAATGACCCAACATGCAAATCCTAGTCACCTAAATATGAAATATGAGAAAATAAATGTTCATCTACAATTGATATAGATTTTTCAATAGATATGTTAAAGAAAAATGAACCTCTAGATTACCTCCTCAAAATTATGCATATGCATTGAACTATCATGTAAACATCTAAAAATACTAAATTTCACTTGAAATCTATCTTATGATTACAAATATGACATAACCACAAGGGAAACATTCACACCATTCACCATATTTCCATTCAAGAGGTGAATGAAACATATATTCAACATCATATTAAATCCAAAATATAATAAATGTTCATAAAGTTAATTGTCTTTTTTCATCTCTATAATTCCCCAGATACTTTGAATCATCTTGTGGACTTTAAAAAATATGATCTCATAGTCTACCTTCAAAATCTTTAGTTCTTGTTCATTTATGGAAACCATTCCATCATGCTTTATTTGCAGGGCTTGATTTTATCTACCCTACAGTCATGAAATAAATTTTTTTAGGCATTGGTATCTTCAAGATTAACACACTTTTTTTCAAGTTTCATATTTTCTCCCTTGAGTGCGAGAATGGTACAATGTAACTCATGAAACACTTTGTTATTCCTGAATAATTTTCTTTTAAAATTATTAGTGGTTGTCCTTACACTTAAGAAACTCAGACAAAATTGGTTTTTCATGGTGAGAGATGTAATTTTTTAGTAACGCCAGTGAGAGCTTAAGACCAAGATGATGTCCCACTACCTTAATGCTCTGACATCTCATCTTCAAAATAATTTCTTCCATGTCATCCATAAAAAATACACCATCTTCATCTTCATTTGCAAGGACCACTACAAGAATAAACAATTAAGTGAATAAGGACATTCAATCAAAATAAAAACCACATAACCAAAAGACAACATAACATATTTATAACATATGCAAAGTATGTGAATTAGTAAATGCCAAATAAAAATTCATTCCTTGTGATATTTTATGTATTCTATGTTATTTACATAATTTTTTTTTTTAAAAAAAAAATCAACATGCAATCAACATTTCTTTAATTTTCACTATTGGAAAGAATAAATCAACATTCAATATTATTTATGGTTACATTATGATGTTATTTTTGTATCTAAGACTCAAGTGATGTGTCATTAGATTTTGATGGTTACAATCAAAATGTACACTACCACCACATAAATCCCTCATAATAATATATTTACAAAAAATAGAATCAAAGTAGCATAAATATGAAATTCAAATGATGTAAATTGATTACCAATAGATCTTAAAAATTAGTTTTAGAATCATCTATGCCTTCAAGATATTCCCTTTAGGTGTGTATAAACCACACAATATCCTAAAGGTAGGATTACACCATGTTTATAAAGTGACTCTCTAAAACATAAGAGAAGGTTGGTTACAAAACATTCACAAATTAGTTACTAACTCAAAACTACCTAGGGAACCTTGGTTTAAACATAATATTTAACTATAATTTCTTTCCACATTATTATAACCATAGATCTACTTGACCCAAAAATTTAATCCATCAAATCTACAACAAAGGAATAAGAAATGACCAACTAACAAACTCTTTTTCTTGAACCATTCAAAGTACAACAAAGTAAGAAGAAATCACCTAGTAAAATTTCTTCCAATGGTACTACTAAAACCTATTTCCACCATTTTTCAACATATTTTTATTCCACCACAAACAACTACTACCAAAATTATGAATAACCTCTCAAATACCATCACAACTAAAAAAATGACATCCCCTCAAAGAGAATGGCAAGGGCATTTTATTAAAAAAACTATTACCATTACCGCAAACATTTATAAGTATTTTTGGTAAGGAGATGAACATTAATATAATTCATACTAAACATCTCATGTGTATAGGGATCATGTTTATATAGATACATGACCCACCTACTTATAATAAATGCTTATAATTAACTCACCTAACAATTCCCAAATAATTAAATTAATAATATTATCCATAGTATGAGTACATAAATGTGTGCTCATCTAACCTTACCTAGCTATAGGTGCACTTATAATGCCACTAATACATCAATCACCCATAACACATCTATATGTGGTACACTACTCTATGTACATGGTCTATATCATAAAATGACACCAATGTCCTATTTACAATAATACATCATATTTTATTAAAGAAATATAGCACCAACATTTTTCCACCTTAATCTCTTGTTTCATCCTCAAAAAATCTTGATCTAAAATTAAACTTTATCAAAGACATTGTTTTTGGTTAAACTTATGCACACATCATCACTCTATCTCTGAAATAACCACACACAATATCCTCTTGTGATCACATCATCTCCTCTCTCAACATCACCTCATAACACATAAGTATTTATGTTCATGCAGACGCATCAACATCAATGTGCTACCCACACTCTATCTTATTTATATTTTTCCTTCCTCTCTAACTAGTCATATCAACTACTATCAAAATGGCTTAGCCAATATATTCAACTTCATGCATGTTGCTTTCCTCATCATATTCCATATCTCCTGAATTGATTCTATCTTCTAACATCATTACTCAATATCAAGGGGTATTTTATAATCACAAACTAACCTGAAGCAACTCTACCATACTAAAACCCTATTAAAGGTCGCTAACATGTAGAACATCTAACCCTTGCATCCAATTATAATATATCATCTACAAAATTGAAACCATCTCTCTAAAATTAGTATAAAATCAAAACCTACTATCCAATATGTGAGTGTCCATATGGTACTCATCCCATCTCAATAGAATGCATGGGTGTTGAGATGCTACAACCATTGAGTATATAGGAATAAACACAAAAAACATAGTTCATTCAAACCAATGACCACTTGTGTATGAAGCTACAAAGTGTGAGTGATGTTACCATGTTAAACTAATATCCACATGCCTTTTAGATATGGATAAACTTTGTTACCACCAAATAATCCTATTGTTGTGCCATGGCTCCATGTGTCTCTACATATTCTATAAATAAATCTAAAAGTGTACAAGTCTTATGTCAGAATTTGAGATCTACTATTAGTCATTTACTATGTATGTTGTGCAAATAAACATGCATCAAAATATATGAACATAATGTTGCACATCTAGATTGTACTCAATAACTCTAAAATCTTATCTATATTTTTTTTTAAAAAATTTGAGCATATCCTAAATATATTTTATAAAAATTATGTGTACCATACTCAAAAAAATATGAAAAATCATACCATATTCAATATTAACAAAAAAATAATTTCATCTTGGAGCAGTTAGATTCCTCCTCATGTGGCTAGAACTATAAAGAAATATGTTACTACTCCAAATTAAAATATTTGATAAATAAAATCCACTCCCTCATCACCACATTTCCATACCTAAAAAAATCTCTATCCCTTCATAAATAGGAGGTAGTATTAAAAACTACCTAACACAAATATAAGACACTTATATCTTATAAAACATCAATTCATCTCAAAATAAAACAATGCCAAACATATATCATCCACACATGGCTCATACTAACACATCCCACTCCTACAATTTATGTAAATTTATATATTGTTTAAAAAAAAAAAAAAAACTTAAATATGAAACTAAACATACAGATGTAAAGATAAATATATAAATCTAAAATATACACATTTAAATTTGAAACTTGCACCATTAAGTAAAGGCATATCCAAATTGATTTTCTAAAATTCATATGGTAAATTTAAACAATAGATCACAAACAACACAAAACCTTAGTTTGGATAGAAATTAGATAAACCAAAGTTTGAGCCACCACCAAATCACCCTCTATCAACAAATTTAAAAATTAGACAAAAATGTACACAATGAAAAGTTTTGGGATAGAAATGGATATGTACACCAAGATAAAACATATGTGGAATACATTACCACATCCATCAATTATGATTCTCTTCAAAATAATGATAAAAAATCATCTCATGGGTAAAAATAAAACATTGTATACCATCGAAGAAGGTGATTGAATGACCGTATCAAAACATATAAATCTAGAAAAAAAAATGAAATATATATGAAACATTTCATGATGGGATATAAATACTGCACATACTCCTTCCATTGCATTACTTCCTACACATTGTCTAATGATGAAGAGCACAAGAAAGCAATTACTTGTATGCTTGAGCCCAAATTGAAAATTAACACCATAAGAGTACCTATAACTAGAGATCTACAACCAAAAAATTATTAACAAGATCATCCATTCACAACATACAATATACGTAAGATAAGAACCACACATCATGCAATTTATAAAATCAAACCACAATAAGAAATCAAAATCTACACAATAAATCTTCAAATCTATGTAGAAAAAAATCATCTATGACCATCTTTCAAAATCCACATCTCTAAAGTTTAGTGAATTATTAGATGAATATTTCAAAAATGGAACCAACATGTTAGATAAAGTCATTTGTGTACATTAGTTTCAATAACCAATAAACAATAGACCACCAACACTAGCATATCATCTCCAAAATAGATGGTCACACTATCTAAATACCAAGGAGCTAGTTAACAAAAAGATAGCTAAGAGATTGCATAAACCTTTGTTGGTACATTACATCAATGAACAATAGATTCCACATATGTTCAACCATCTACTATATCAAACAACATATGTGAAATCGTCTACTCTAACACATCACACAGAGGATAACATATCACAACACATGACAAAAAACCATGTCTCTTGATAACACATCATATATACAAACACATGGATTCCTTTATTAACACATCATACGAATACACAAACACTTCCTTTACCTAATAGTGAGAAGGGGGCATCTAAATATACTGATATTAGCTCTTCCCTTCAACTATTCTCCAATACCTTTATATAAGAATAGAATGAATCTCATCTCTCATACAACCTCTCAATTGTGTAGCGAGTATGTTTATATAGATACATGACTTACCCACTTATAATAAATGCTCATAACTAACTCACCTACACATGTCTAAATCATTGAATGCATAAAATTATTCTATAGTAAAAGTGCATATATTTGTATTCAACTTACCTTACCTAACTACATGTCCACATATAATTCTACTACTACATCAATTACCCATAACACATCTCTATATGACATGCTATTCTAGGCACATGTCAACTATTATCACTAAAAGTACCAATTTTTTATTCAAAATCAAATATTAAAACCCCACCATACTATAGATGTGGTATGCTGCAATAGTACCAATGCCCTATTTATAATAATAGATCAAAGCATTATTATAATACAATAATACTATAAAAGAATATGATGATTTCATTGATTTTTTTTTTTTGGAAAATATAATATCTTATAAGTTATTTTATCTCTAAAATTTTAAATATAAATTTAATTTAATTATAATTTAATAATATTTTTGTGTTCACTAATTAAAATATAAAAAATTTAGATTAATATTTTAAATCATATTATATTTTATGATACATCAATAATATGAAAATATAATATAAATTTTGGGGAAAAAATTAATTGAATTGTTACTTGTTTCCAAAGATTTCCGAGATGAATACATATGATAGGAAGGAGAATAAATCTCGCAATAGACAACTCTACTTCGGTATATGATTCCAAAAAAAATAATGTAACACTTTCCAAAAAAGAGAGGTCTGTTCAAAGGTGGGGGCAGAAAGGTTGAAAACTTCAACATGGGTCAACGACTTAGGTGGAGAGGCGTGGATAGGAAATTTTAAAAAATAAATAAATAAATAAATTTATTATATTATAATATATTTAATATATATAAATATAGATTTTGAAATATCAATGTTTTGTTTTACGTTATTATATTATATTGATAATTAATTTTATGATATTTTTGTCCACTTTAAATAATAAAAATTAGAAATAAAATATGTTGATATTTTGTAAGTTGTAAAATGTTTTGTAATGTTGTCTTCACTTTGGATTTAGTCTACGATATCATTTCTTTTCATCATCATGTTTTAAATTAATTTAAAATAGTTTAACACTTATATATTCTGTATGGTTTACCTTTCCCCACTATTTCATCATTATTCAAATTCATCTTAAACAAAACAAATCTACTATACACAACACATTACCAAATTATATAAAAGGATATATATTCTTATTTTATATACTCAACTCCACATAAAATATAAGAATATTTTTGTAATTAATAAAAAACAATTTATAAAATAAAAGCTTCTCGTTGTTCCCCACCCAACTCTTTAGTGTTGTTGTTTCGTCTAAAATTCAAATTTTGACGCTAATACGCACAGTTGGGTCATATAAAAACACATTTGTCCTAATTGCTAAACAGACTGCACTACAAAAGGCCGCGAGAAATCACAGCACGGATCATAATGCCTATCAATCAATTTTGTTTGCGGTGGGTGAGGAGGATGAGTACACGTAGCTATTGCCCAACACTTGGATTACATTCTATCACTATAAATTTAACCCTACGTTTGTATTTGTAGATTGTGAGTGATTTAAAAAAATTGTTGTTAAAAATGGCAGAGAGAAGTTGGTCCGAGAAGACGTCGAGCTTTGTTTACTCTGAAGAAGGAAATGAGTGGAATGATGAAGAAGAAAATGCAAGTTACGAGAAACAGCAAACCCGAAGAGAAATTTAGAAGATAAATTCAACAAAGAAGCCCAAAGTTTCTTTCTCTGCGGTTGCTACTACGCAAACCCCCAGCAATATTTTTGATATACAATCTTCACTTATCTGTGCCTTGCCAGTTCTTCAATATTATAAGGGCAGAGGCGTTCTTTTCCATTGCCTGCAAGCTGAAAAAAAACAACTGGCTGAGAAACACAAGAAAATGGCAAATGATCTGCAGAAGATGAAAGAGGAAGCAGATTCTTACAAGCTACATTTTCAACAAAAATGTAATCAGTTAGAAGAGCTGCAGACACTATTTGTTGCATTGGAAAGAGACTTGGAACGTGCTAAAGAAGATAATAAGCGGATATACACGGAGAAAGAGAAAATGGGGCATGGCCTAGTATATGCAAAGAAGCTAGTAGAGTTTTACAAAACAATTGACCATGTCAACGCTGCATTGAAAAGCTTGGCAGAATTTGAGGGAAGAATTTGAAAAGCTTTGCATTCAAAACAACAATCATGATCAAGCGTACACAGGCCGAGTGGATCCAGAAATTTCTACAAAAAAGAAATATGTTCTGAAAATTCATGAAATAGATGACTCCATGAATTGCCCAATCTGTTTTGAACAGTGGAGTGCATCTGGAGAGCATAGTGTGTGGTATGTTATTAGTCTTAACTACTTTGTATCTAATGTAACAAGGTAATAAAAAACAGGCTGAATTAATGTAAATTTTTTGTAATGATGTAAAAGCATAGGCTCGATTAATTCTAAATTTTTGTAATCAAGGCAAAGCAGTTCCCTTGGCTGCGGACATTTTTTTGGCAGGTCATGCAAAACAAACTGGATTAACAAGACTCGTAATGGTTCTTCTAAGGTAAGCTCATTCGCTAAAATGGTCAATTAGATTGTTTTTCTCTCTTTAAAAATATCATTGGTTTTGAGATTATATTTTTCAGTGCCATAATAAATAGGGATATTTTTGAATCAACTACTAACAAAGTTATTTATCAGAATTTATCAATTTTCTCTTTTTACAGAAAAGGCTAATTGTGATATCTTTGCTATGGATTGGTTAATTGGTTTACTCCACAGTGTTAAAGAAGGGACAGAATAAAAAGCATAAGAAATCATTATCCACCACAACCATTTGTTAGCGGTGAGAAGATTTAAGAGGTAGATTACTATCAACAGTTTGGGCATCCTCTACACAATTTTGAATCAGTAACTGTTACACGTCGGTGTTGGTAGTTGTCTTCTGATACAGACTTACAAATATCAATGTTGACATATTAGTGTAAAAGAAAACTGGTTTTTATTTTTTTTGAATGACCTGTATATACTTGTATTGTCTTTAAAAGAATCATTGTGGTTAGGAAAGGAAAAAATACTATAAACCTAGTTTATATTCTCTGTGAAGGTTGATAGATTGTGTCATTTTCTTTTGATATTTTATCCATAGAATCAAGAGAAAGCGTTATTCTTACTGTAAAATGTTGTGTTCGTCTAATATTTAGCATATTTTTATTTCTTAAATGCATTCAGTTAAAAAAAAAAATGATGAGTAGTGAAATCGTTCATGATGTTCCCATGATCATTGTCTATGTTAGCGGAGAATCTTATAATTGATTAGCTTGTAATCTTGTTTTTTCGTGGATGAAATGAGGGCTGCTGGGTCTTCACCTAGGGATATAGATGAGAACATAATCTATGGAGTTGCATCTGTTCTAAATGTCAGATTTATTGGTTATGTGATGCAATCTGGGATCTATTTTAGATGTTAGATTTAAGATTGTTGGAGACTAGAGTCAATTTCTCCACTCCTCATGCATGCAGCAGTTAACTATCAGTTAGTTAACAAACGGTTAGTTAAATTGTTAGAGTTGCAGTTTGCATGTAAAGACTAAAATTAGTCTTTGATTTGTTTTTTTTAATTATTGTTAGTTTTTCAAATCTATTTAATAGACCCATGTGGTAGTATTGTAATTGAACAAGATCAAGAAGATTATTAAAAATCTTGTTCCCTGATTGCTGTAGCAATCTGAATGTGTTATTATCTGTGTGTGTTCTTATTTTCTATGTTTTTATATGTTTTTTATTTTCTGTCAATTGGTATCAGAGCACAAGTGAGAGGAAGATCTTGAATGAAGTGCATGGGTAAGAAGCTCGCAGTCAGCAGAAGCTTGAAGGAAGACCCAGCAAGAAAGCGTAGAGCTAAATCGCCTAGTCAGCAATTTGCAAGTTCATAGGTTAGCGCAGCAGTCAAAGAACAAAAAAAAATCGGTGAAGAAAAAAGCGCGCAGGTGTTAAATCGCTGCAGTCAACAAGGAAGAGAAGAGGACGTGTAGCCTTTTGTTCAAAAGCGCAGTCAGGAAGAGCGCACCATGTTTGTTGATCCGCAGGGACGTGGAGAGTCAGGACAAGGAGATCGCAGGTTTCAAAGTGGTCAGTGCAATTAGCAATTTTGGAGCGCAGCCAAAGGCAGCTAGCAAAAGGTTTGTTGAAAGCGCAGCCAAAGAACCCAACAGAGTTTTGGGAGGAAACCTAAGCAGTTACGCGTCGGGTGAAAGAAAGGTAAGCAAGCAAGAAGTTTGCAGTGTTGGACATAAGCATGTTCGTTGATAGCATTTCGACAGGGTATTCCTCAGTCTTAAACGCTGAGTGAATGCTCATTGAGAAATTGTATTTGTTTTATATGAAATCAAGGTGGTGTATTCCACATACAAGGCGATGTATTTCGCAAGGCGGTGTATTCCGCATGAGAGGCAGTGTATTCTGCAAAAGAAACCCATCCTAGCTGAAGCTAGTAGACAAAATTTAGGCATTGTAAATGCTAAAATAGTTTGTGGTATAAATTAAGGGGGAGTGTTGGAGACTGAAGTTAATTTCTCCCCTCCTCATGCATGCAGCAGTTAACTATCAGTTAGTTAACAAACAGTTAGTTAAACTGTTAGAGTTGCAGTTTGCATGTAAATACTAAAATTAGTCTTTGGTTTATTTTTTCTAATTATTATTAGTTTTTTAAATCTATTTAATAGACCCATGGGGTAGTATTGTAATTGAACAAGATCAAGAAAAAGATCAAGAAGATCAGAAGATCAAGAAGATTATTAAAAATCTTGTTCCTTAATTGTTGTGGCAATCTGAATGTGTTATTATCTGTGTGTGTTCTTATTTTCTGTGTTTTTATATGCTTTTTATTTTCTGTCAAAGATTTATTAGTTATTGGTTACATGATGTTGTTAATGGACCACAATCCATTGAGCTTCCATATATTTTACATGTCAAATTTATTCGTTATGTGACGCGATATAAGAATTTATGAAATAGAACATTATACCGGAAAAAAAAAATTGAAACAGGAGATAGATTAGAAAAGAGAGAAAAATAAGGTATAGTTTGGAAAAGAGATTATAGGGTGCGAAGAGAAAAAAATTAGGTAGTTTAAAGCTAAAGCCTTTCGTAAACCCGTTCATTATTATTTTTTTTAATATAATAAATAGAGTTTATAAAGTTTATATTTTATTATTCTTTGTTTTGTTTTAATTTAATTATTTAATAAATTTAATAAAGTTTATAAGGTTTATATTTCATTATTTTTTATTTTTATTTTTATTTAATTATTTAATAAATAGAGTTTATAGGTTTTATATTTTAAATTATTTAATTTAATATATTATTAATAAAAAAATTAAAAATAATAATAAAAACTTTAGCTTATCTATATATTATTCTGATAGTAACTTTAATTTTATATTTCATTGATTAATATATTATTATGATTAAAATATTTAGAATTTGTGACTAGTGAAATCAAAATACATAAGTTATTTAAAATTTTGCTTCTCTAGCCAATCCTCAATATACCCAATAAATGTCATGAAATGTTTCTTTTTATACTTCATGAATCGCTAGATGTTTCTTTAACTGCATTACAAAGGGTATTGAATTTTGGTGAATTGTTTATCCTCTTGATGCCAAAAGGAATGAAATGCATATTCATATCATGCACATCAAATTTATGTTGACTATTCTAAGTTTAGCCATGTTTCAGCTTTCAATCTCCTGGGTCAAGATTCTATCCTAACTGGGAAATATTTGACATTTCAAATCCGATTTCTGATTTTCCATATATTCAATGGATAAGTTGACGGTGTTTTCTCTTCCTCCAAATGTTGGTATTTTGTTTCTGACAGCAATTAGCCATTCCCCTTGACAACCATCAGGTCTTATTTCTTATATAGATTATTGGGTTGGCTCAATAATTACTTTGCAATGTAAATATTGTCTTTAACTACAATTCAACACTAGAAAAGTTGTTTAATCTTAATAAGTTTACATAAAATTCTGTATATGTAGAATTTTGTTACCTGAAATTATGTTCATGTAGAATTATGTTATAACTACCTTTGTTAAATGTCTTCAACAACCATTTATTATTTAAACCTTTAAAATTATATATAATTTTATTGATTTTTAATTAAATATTTAAAGGTTAAAAATACTAATTTTTATCATATTTTATTATGACATGATCAAATTTGAGTGCCTATCATTGAAAGTGCAATTTTTTTCGGACATATTTAGATTCTCTACGTGTGTATATCCAAACACAATTTTAACCTAACACAAGTGGTCAGTTAATTTATTTTAACTGCAGCACATAGGCCTATCTTTCCCACATAAGAAACAAATTTGTGATAACCCAACCATGGTGACAGCTTTCAAGTCTTATTAATTTTCGGATTATACCTAAAAGGTGGCAAATGCTTTATTTTTTATTTTTTTTCAGTTAAATTTATAGCTTTCACTATTAAATGTTTTACCCTTTGAATCAGACATTAACAGATCTTATTCTTAAAGTTTTTATTTCAAACACTTTCGTTTGAGGGTCTGGTTTGGATGTTTTATTGGTTCTAAATCCTTTATGACAAAAGTTCATCTTCAATGTTTAATCAGTTTTTAATATCTTCACTTTCATCCTATATGAACAAAAAAAAATTTAATACTAAATACCGCTGATAGCATTTTCAGCTAAACTTTTCCCATATTGTATTTTCCATTTTCAGAGTTAATTTTGTTTTGTTTCAGCCATATGAACCACGAGAGAACGTTGGAAAAAAAAGGAACTTCTATAATTGTCCAATAAAAGGAGCAATTAAGTACTTAGCGTTTTGTAATCTTGTTGTAAAAACATGGTTAAATTAATATACGAGTGTTAATTAATATGTATAATTATTTTTTTGATGTTTTGAAATTAAATTAGTTTGTAATATTTAATAATGTTTATAAAATATAAATAGTTATTTTATTTTTGTTTTTAATTGTAAATTATTTTTTATTTATATTATTATTTTGTTATTTATTTTTATATATATAATTTTTTTAATAATAAATTATGTTTTTTAAAATTGTTTTTGAACTGTGCTTTTTTAAAAATAAAATAAAAAATTTTAAACAAATTAAAATAATAAATAATTTTTTGATTTAAAGAAAATTAAGGTTATCAAAATCTCTTATTTATTTTTTTAGGCAATTGTTTTCACTAAGAAAAATTAATAGAATGTAAAAGAAGATAGAATATGAGTTTCTAAACCAAAGTTTATTATAATTATAGTTAGATATTATATTATATGAGTGGACATTAAAAAAATTTAAAAAAAATATTTAGAAGAGAAACTATAAAATAAATATGATGTGATACAAAATATACTTTCTATGAACCATAATTTAAAGCCTAAATAAATACCCAAATACAAAAAATTTAAACAGATCCAAAAATATTATAAATAAAAGTGAATGAAAATAACAGAGAGTGCAATCAAACAAAGTGAAATAAATCCAAATATATTATAAATTAAATTGAATGAAAATGAGATAAAATATATCTTCTATGACTCATATAATATAAGGCCTAAATAAATACCCAAATATAAAACATTTAAACAAATCTAACAGTATTATAAATGAAAGTGAATGAAAATAAAAAAGAAAATACAATCAAACCAAGTGAAATATATACAAATATATTATAAATAAAAATAAATGAAAATGAGAGAAAGTGCAATCAAATAAAATGCTTAAACAAATAATACAAGAATAGTCAAACATTATATTAAAGTTGTATTAAATAAAAAAATTAGAATGTTAAATTTGTACACAATAATTTGAGAGGTTGAATATATTTTTCAAGATGCATATTTACTTCTTTACTATATGATTTTATTTAAAAATATGAATAATAAAAATTAGTATACATATATAAAAGACACAGACATTCTATATGTTTTAAAAAAACACAACCTAGCCTTATGATGGTTTCAATTATATGTTGTGTTTTTTTATTTTATTTTAAACTCTATGATACAAAAATACAAAAAAATCACTGAAATTACCAAAGTTATGGCATGCAAAAATACGATTTAGAATTTTACAATATAACCGCATGTATAACAAAGTCAATAGATAGCATAAAGGGAGCACCATTATTATACTAAGTAGTCAATTAGTAGTAGATCATCCTAAAACCTAGATAATAACCATGTGCCATGGATTGACATACAAATATGCCAAAATATATGTTGTTTGTGTTATTTATCTTATTTTTAATAAAGATAAAAAATCTTTATAACTTGAAAATGAAGTAAAATAATAAAATATGATTTTCTAGTAACCCCTTCAAAACTCATAAATAATGTAATTGTGTATTGAAAGGATATAATGTTTTAGGAAGATAAAATATAAGATGTAAGGTGCAAAACATGACATTTTGTTTATATTATTTATCTTATTGTTTATAAAGATAAAATTGTTTGATGAGTTGAAAATGTAGTAAAATTATGAAATATGATTGTTTTTAGTGGTTTATATGAAATTCGGTTGTGTGAAGTGGTATAATATTTTAGGAAGAGAAAATACAAGATACAATGTATAAAACATATCAACTGAGAATGAAATTTGTATATAATATGTCAAGAAATAAAATAAAGTGTAATAATAAAATAAAATAATACAAGATACATTCCCAACTCACATTTAATAACTATACATTATCTTTTGAAATAATTTGACTGAGTCAAATCTATCTTTATAATATAAAAGTATATATTTTAAATAAATATATGATATGAATATGTGTTACATAATGAGAGGTATATCCAACCCAACCTTCCTTAATCAAATTATTAATCTTGATTTAAACCAATTAAATAATGTATGGAATTATTATTAGACTTCCACATTTTATCCTTCATATAAATAATGTATGAAATTATTATTAAACATCCACATTTTATGTTTTATATGTCTTATTTGAATCTTTTCATTTGCATGTGTTTAAATTATATAAACAATGAAATCTTGTAGGTTATGTTTTACACATAATCGTAAAGCTTTGAAGATATATTATTTTTAATACACTATTTTATGTAAATTTTTTGGCTTACATTTTATATAGATAGGGAATGTCCTTATCTATCAAAGAAAATACTAAATATTTTGAATGTGTACGTTATGAAACTCGCTTGATCAGTTTTAATATGAAAACATTATTATATGATATTTATGAAGTTATATTTGTAAGATTTTTTAATTTTGAATTTTAAATTATATATATATATATATATATATATATATATATATATATATATATATATATATATATATAATATCATATTTGTTTTCATATCTTCTTATCATATTATTTCTTAGTGATATTTTTGTAAAATATTTTGTAACTGTTTTCATGTTTAATTAATTAATGGGAAAGATAAAATATAATGTAAAGACAAAATAATGGTCAATTGACATCATTGTCTTAAGTATTCGCTTAGGATAAGACCTTTTTGTAATCATGTTGTCAAAGGGTACTTAGTTGATAGTTCTAAATTGCTAATAAGTAGTTTCCTTTGCTCTCACTATATATTGCGGTAACTTAAAGAGAAGAGGGGAATTCATTAGAATTTGTTGGAAACTTTATTATTCTAACATATTTTAATATCAATCAATAAAAATAGTATTTTTTAAAATTGTGTGAATTGTAAAGAGGATTAAAAGATATCTTAAAGGAACTTTTGTAAGTAAGCACTTAAATATGACACAAAGTAACATTCTAATCTAATGATTATCGTACGACATCCATGCTCTAAACATTTCTCCATTAGTCTTAATTTAGATGCATGATGTGCCTCACTATACATGTGCATCCACCCAATGATCCAACCACAACTACCTCTTATTTGGCCCCTTTCTCTCTTCTTAGTTGACCTAATGGAAAAATCACTACTTTAGGCAATGGGTAGTTCAGAAACCAACATTTATCTAAAGTGGCAGTTTTAGAAACAACAAGTCGACATTAGGTAATGGTTTCAACATGCTTGGATGTACACATAAATTAAGGGGTTGGTTTTGAAGAGGAAGCATTCCACACGTCCTTTCCACTTTATCTGCACTTATAAATTCCTCCAAATTTTCTCACATCTTTTGCCTCTCCATTTATTATAAATATAAACCCAAATGTCTTTTGAAACATATAAAATTTGTGTATACAACTTTTTCCTACCATATTGCGATCTTCATCCTCAATACTACTTTCTTCCACCATTAGTATAAGTTTAACTAAGTTTTTTCAAGGTTGTTATTTTTATTTAGTAAGTCTTCTTGGGATAGTTGTCAGACATATTCAACCCGGAGGATAAAACCTAATTATATAAGACCATTTATCTCCTTCAACCCCAATTTTTCATTAAGTGATTGTCAAGTTAGATATTTATTGTTAGTTACTTAATTTCAAAGAATAGATTACATTATATTTTTTGTTGTTAGTGAATTATGTATTCTAATTATTTGTTTATATTTCTCCCTTTCTTTTTTTAAAAATCTTAGTCCTGCTTATAATTCCCCCTATCGAGTTGGGTTTTGTGAGGTTCAACTTATACTAATATATAATCTCTACCTCATACTCATCAATAATCCCCATATTCCTTACTTGATGTTTTATTTTTGCAAGTTTGTCTTTTCATTATGAGCTTTATAATTTCCCTTTTCTTACAAACCTACTTTCCTATTTTCTAAAGTTATAAGATCTTTAGATTACACTTTCCTATATAGTGATAACCTTGTATACTTATAAATCCATACACCATATGGTATTGGTTCTTATCTTCTCACACTCTTTCATTTATCTTGCCTTATTTCATAAGATTTCTTACTTGTCATAAGTACTTATTATTTTTTATTCATTTTTCCCCTATCCCCTTTGATCTCTAATGTTAGGTATATTTCTTCTAGTTTCAAATTCTATAAACATATGATAACTTATTTAACTATTGTATTCACCAAACAACTTGAGTTTTTCTCATTTTTTATTTTCTTTCACTCTTTTAGTCACTTTCAATTTGATATGCATATATTCATTCAGGTCTAGGATATACCTTTTTAGTTTTCACCTAGGACTATATAGGAAAGAAAACACTGAGAGAGAATAGACTCAACATGTGCCATGTTATGTGATCCATGTTATAGATACATATCCATCAATCATGCCAAGTACCTTATATCTGAATGTGATGGATACGTGATGGCCATTCTAAAAATTATCATGTATTGATACTTTTGTGCAAATTCATATCTATATCTTGGCATAAATTTTTCGTGTCAGAATATAATACATTGTTCATATTTAAGTACATATACATGACTAAAATATGCATATGTATTTTTGAGTTTAGCAAGATATTAGACACATACTTATAATATACAATAATGTCATAAAAATATTCAATCAAGAGATATAATATAAGTTTCAAATATGACAAATTTAAATTTTCAACATAAGTCATGAAGTCATACTTGAAAACTTATTATTTTCCCATTATTTTCTAACACAAACTTTTTTACATGTTGATTTAAATAGTTATTTAATGTAAACTTATAATATGATTGATGCAAAAAACATAGGCCAACCTTTTGGAGGCCATAACTTTTGATCCGTAACTCTGTTTGAGCTCTTTCACATGCCAAAATGACCATATCAAAAAATTTGATTCTTCCCTAAGGCAGACTATCTCCTTAGATTTGATTTTTCAAAGGCCAAACATGATCATTTGAGAGTCCAAAATTAATATTTAATGATTTTTTAGTGATTTTCTATTTTTAGAAATTTTATATTTTTAGAACCGGATGCCAACTTCAGTTGAATTTCATTCCACAGGTTAATTTTAGAGTTTAATATATTTAGGAAAAAAATTATAGCTGCATGTGCTTACATGCAAAAGTTACTATAAATAGTGGCTGCTAAAAATAGATGTTTTTTTTAATTTAGTTTTTATTTAAGTTTTGCATGTAAAATATAATTTCCAAGTTTAGGATTATTTAAGAATGGTTTGGGTTTGTAATTATTTCAATTTATTCAATACGAATCAATATAAATCATTGTTTAGAATCATGGCCTATTAGTAATTTTATTTGTCTTTTTAGTTTTTGGGTTCATTATCGAGTATTAGATCTAAGTTCAAATCTTGGAGGAGTAATGACTGCTAAGAGGATGAGGAGGTGTTGCACACATTAACTAAGCTATACAAGAGCTATAAAGGCAAGTTCAACAATTAATATAGGTTATCACCAATCAACAGAGAAGACAAGGTAGTGATGAAGAAGACATAGATCATGATGAATAAGTTTAGCAAGAAGAATAACAACAAGAGTAGCTACCATCGATGGAAGAGAGGATGGTTCATGATTTAGAAGGAAGAAATGAAGAAATCAAGGTTGATGTTCCAGATTATGGAGGTAGTTTAAAACTATAGGAGTTGATAGATTGGATGAATAGCGTGGAGAAGTTCTTCGAGTGGAAGACTATGAGAGAAGACAAGAAGGTAAAGTTTTCATGCATAAAATTGAAAGGTCATGCAATGATTTGGTGGGATCACCTATAGAAAAAGAGATAGATAAAAGGTATAAAGAAGATTAATTCATGGAAAAAGATAAAAAGAAGCTGAGGGAGAAATTTCTTCCTATGGATTATGCATAAACCCTATACAGAAGATTTTAGATTTTAAGGTAAAAAGATCATAGTATACAAGAGTATAAATATGAATTTTATAAGATTTCCATACGAGTGAATCACGATGAAACTAAAGAGGAGATGGTTGTATGGTATGTAAATGGTTTGAAATTTTCTATTCAAGATGAATTAAACATGCATAGAATACTTAACATGAAGGAGGCTTATCAATTAGCTTTGAAGGTAGCAAAAAAACAAAATAGATAGAATTTTAGAAGGACATATATTAGTCAAAAAAGAGGTGAATCCCATCTAATAATGGGATTAGGTCATTTTAATACCACCAGAGGTGGCTTTAATGCTAATAAAGGTGAATCATCACATGGTGTAGAAAGGCAAAATGATAATAGGGAAGGGTTTCAATATCAACAAAGAGGAAGAGGATTTCAGAGAGGAAAAGTTTATGGTGGTGCTAGAGGATGGTTTACAAATCAGTGTAGATATTATGTCTATTATAGATGTGAATAATATTTTCATAGAGTGTTTGAGTGTTCACACTATCAAGATCGCTAAAGAATAAATCTAGTTGAGGGTAAAATAGAAGAGCATAATACTGAAGTTATAGCAATAGATGTTGGAGATAATCTCATGATGAGAAGAATTATGATCACTCGAAGGTAGGATCAAGTGCAGAATAAAGAAGGTAGCGATGCATGGCTAAGATCAAATGTTTTTTGAATAAGATGTACTTTGGGTGGAAAGGTATGTAAAGTAATTATAGATGGTGGTAGTTGTGAAAATATAGTTTCTAAAGAAATGATTGAGAAACTAAATTTACAATGTTAAAAGCATCCTAATCCTTATTGGATTTTATGGTTTAAGAAAATAAATGAAGTTACAGTCGATAAAATGTGTTTAATCAAGTTTTCTATAGAAAAGAGTTATAATGATGAAATATGATGTGATGATATTTTGATGGATGCATGCCATGTGTTATTGGGCAGACCATGGCAATTTTATAGGAAAGTAATTCATGATGGAGCCAAGAACACATACACTTTTTGGAAAGGTGGTACAAAGGTTGTTTTATTACCTCTTAAAGATGAAGAGAAGATAGAAAGCATGCTCTCTACTAAATAATTTATCCAAGATATGAAGGTGGAAGGTTATTATTATGTATTAGTAGCAAAGAATAAAGAAATAGAAATTGTGCCAATATCAATATAAATAATGAGAGTATTGAAAGAATATGTAGATGTTATGCCTGATGAGTTACCAAATGGTTTACCATCGAAGAGAGATATTTAGCATCACATTGATTTGATTTTAGGATCAGCTCTACCCAATAAATAAGCTTATAGAATGAGTCCAATAGAACATGTATAATTAAATAAGCATTTTATTGAATTGCTAAGAAATGAGGTGATAAGGGAGAGTATAAGTTTGTGTACAATACCAAATTTTCTAACTCCAAAGAAAGATGAAGGATGGTGAATGTGTGTGGTCAGTAGAGAAATTCATAAAATTAAAATAAAGTATAGATTTCCTATACCTCATTTAGATGATATGATGAATGTGCTTGCAGGAGCAAAATATTCTACCAAGATTGATCTAAGGATTGGTTATTATCATATTTGAATTCATGAAGGAGATGAGTGGAAAACTACAGTCAAGACTAGGGATGGCTTATATGAGTGTATGATGATGCCATTCAGATTATCTAATGCACTTAACATATTTATGAGGGTGATGAATATAGTGCTACGAGAATATATTGGTAAGTTGATGGTTGTTTATTTTTATGATACTTTGATATTATGTAAAAATAAATAAGAACACTTACAAAATTTGAGAATGGTAATGGATTTGTTAAGAAAGGAGAAGTTGTACGAAAATTTGAAGAAGTGTAGATTTAGTATTTTTGGGATTTGTAGTTTTAATAGATGGTGTGAAAATGGATGAAGAAAAGATAAAGGTGATTGTTGAGTGGCCTATTCCAAAAATCATTACAAAGGTAAGAATTTTCCATGGTTTAGAAACTTTTTATAGAAAATTTATTATAAAATTTAGTAGCATTGTGGCACCAATAACAAATTGCAAGAGAGGGAAGGAATTTACATGGACTAGAGTGGCCATAGAAAGCTTTGAAATTTGTTGAGATGCATAATGGAAGAGAAACCCAAGCAATGTGACCTAGCTTTACCACAAGCTGAGTTTGTGTATAATAGTTTAGTGAATAAATCAATAGAAAATTTACCATTTCAAATTATTTATGGGAGAAATCCTATGGGTATTTTGTATTTGGTACAATGATTGATTCAAAATTGAATTAGTGATGATGCAGAAGCATTTGCATAACATATGCAATAGTTGCAAAGAGTAAGAAGAAAGTTGTATGAAAGTAATGAGAAATATAAAGTAGTAGTAGATATCAAAATAAGATCAAATGTATTTAAAGATGGAGATTTGGTAATGGTTTACTTGAGAAAAGAAATATTTCCAAAAGGCACATACAATAAGTTGAAGTACAATAAAATTAGACCATGCAAAATTGTGAAGAAAATCAATGACAATGCATATGAGGTGAGTTTACCATAGAAATTTGATATATATCTAGTATTTAATTTTTTTGATTTATATGAATTCCATGGAGAAAATGATGAAGGTGATGAAGATGAATAAATAAATCAAGAGCAGCAGGTTCCAAAGAAGAAGAAAGAAAAAATACTGCAATTTTTGGATATGAAGACAGTGAGCACAAGGCAAGGGAATTATAACAGGTATTTGGTATAGTGGGAAGGATTGTAGTAAGAATATAGCACTTGGATTATAGAATGAGAGCTAAAAAATATTGATAAAGACAAATGGTAGCAGTATTAGGCCAACTCATAGGAGCTGAGTTGTTTTCAACTAGAGGAGAATGATGTAGAAAAAATAGGCCAACCTTTTGGAGGCCATAACATTTGATCTATAATTTTTTTTTAAAAAGAGGCCAACCTTATGGAGGTATTATGATGTTCTCCTATATTAACCTTGCAGATGTGGTGATTGTGTAGTTTTTGGTTGGCATGGCCTTGACCCACTTGGTGAAATAGTCTATGGTCACCAGAATGTATCTCACACCTATGCATCATGTTGTGGGAGTAATTGGCCCAACAAAGTCAATGGACCATTTATTAAATGGTGTATGGGTAATAATGGGGATGAAAGGCACCTCATCCTGGTGGTTGGGATTCCCTATGAGTTGGCATATGTCACATGCCTTGGCATAATCTTTCACATGCTAAAATAGACTTGGCCATCATAAGCTTGATTTCAATACCTTACATACCATTATGTCTCTTTTGAAATGGCCTCCTACTATCCCCTCATGCACCTTGTGTAGGATTTGGTCCCTTTCATGCTCTAGGACACAATTGCATAGAACTTCATCTCAACCCAGATTGTACAGTTCCCCAATAATGAGCTGCAAGCGGACAGTGTGAACTATGATTTATTTCTTTTTTGTGATTATCATTGTTTAGGGTGTATATCCAAATGTTAGAAAAGTGGATATCTCTACCAAGTCCTCAGGGGTGCATTGTATGATGTAAATTTATACATCCAACATATCATCCTTAATAGGCACTTTTACATTTTTGGAGTCTATATGGGACAAATGGACTAGGCCTAAATTCCATTTTTTAGGCTTAACGACAATAGAGAACTAAAATTATTGAAATAGAACTATCCATCTATAAATTCATCCTTAGAGAATGGGATTATGCGTAATCACCTCATAGTCTATGGATAAAATGAATGCGGTCACCAACAAGTATTGTCTAAATTTTTGCATAGCATAGACCATGGTGAGCACCTCATGCATGGTTGTGGTATAGGTCTACTATGCTTGTGTTAATTTTATGTTAATGAAGGAGTTGGGGTGATCCCTTTTGTCTTCATTAGGCTATGCTAGGATTACACCAATCATAGAGCTAGATGCATTGACATGGATGTGGAATGGGGTCATCAAGTCAAGAAATTGTAAAATTGGTGTGCTAGCCAACTTGAGATTCAAAGTTTCAAATGCATCCTCTTCTACTTCACCTCAATATAATGGACCATCCTTGCACAAGAGCTCCTCTAGTGGTGTTGTAATCTTAGCATAACTCTTTATGAATTTTATATAATATCCATAGTGGCCAATAAAAGCATGAACATATTTATGTGTGAAAGTAGTATGGAGCTAAATGATTATCACAATATTCATGAGATCGATGAACAGACTATCCTTACAGATGATGTGCCTAAGCAGAGTTATAAATGGTGTCTTAAAGATGAACTTATTCAAGTTCAAGGATATCTAAATATACCTTCAACTCTCAAACATTAGGCATAGGTTATCACAATTATCCTTCATGAGGCCATAAACCATCCAATTATTTAGGTAAACCTAGAGGAACTTGTGGATTAAGACTTTAAATGTAGTGATCACCACTCTAGAGAACATGGATAGTGTATTCTTGAGTCCAAAGGGCATCATGTTATAATGAAAATAATCCCATTCAGTTTCAAATGTTGTTTTAGTCATTGCCTCCTCAATTTATGCTTGGTAGTATCCAAAGAACCCATTAGTAAAGGTGTAGATTTCACTACCTACAATCCCATCCAAGACTCCATAAATGAATGGAGTTGGAAAGGGATCAGTGATGTAGGCAATAATCAACATTTTTTAATTAATGTAAATGTGAATATTCCTATCCTTATTGATTCTTATCACCATTAGACTTACCCACTAAGATTCTTACATAGGATAAATGACCCCTATAGTTAGTATTGCATCAGTCTCTATTTCAATGTTAGCATGAAGGTTGTAATTCATCTTATAGTGCCAATTCTTGATTGGTCTCACACTATAAATTATCTTTATGCTCATTTTCCTAAGGGATGGGTAGGTGCCATTCATGTCTTAATAATTCTTAGGGATTAATTCTTGAAATTGCTTTAGGAGATCTATAATGCATGCCAGTTCTGTGTTTAGCTATTATGCACCTAGAATATCCATCTTTGTCTCTCCTTCTACACTAATGTCCACCTTGATGGTATTTAGTGGTTCTTGGTATGGTTCATTATTTTCTTGGTATGAGTGCTCAACTTATCTATTTTCCTCAATTGTCTCTATGTGAAGATGAGTGGGGTCTTCTTCACTACGAGTGTTATCATCTACTTAGCATACAAGACTCCTATTTTTTGTTAGGGATTTACAATAACACTCCTTCCAAGTTTCATCATATTATTAATTTGAGTCATTATTGGGATTTTTTCCTAAAAAAAATTTAGGAGCCCCAACCCTTTCTCCACAAACATGTCTTTTAGGGGATTCTCAAATATTGTAGTGTCCTCAAATACTACCCTCTGAATTGCTTGCAGTAGATCAATCAACACCAAGTTGTGTTAGGGAAAGGATAAGGTGTGTAAAAACTTCTCCTTAAGGGAATCATAGTTGGTTGTTTCATGGTGTGTTTTGTTGACCACATACCATGCTCATGCCTATGTCTTTAGTCTTCTATAGAAATCATGCACCCATAATTTCCTTAGGGTAGTCATACCATAGTCAATCCATGTATCCTCACATAGGCACACATGTGATATGGGATCAAAGTTCCAAATTATGTTGATATATTCAAGTCTTTGTTACTTCTCTTGAATCTAGTGCAAATGGCAGCTTTCACCTCTTACTAGGTTAGCAAGTTATACTTTTGCACTGCCCACTAATGTATTGTAGTGCTCCTCAAGGTATACACTAGTGCACCCATTTTGTCTATTTCCTTGGGGATACATGATTAGATATCACAAATATACTTCTCTACTAGGTTTATTATTTCATATTTTTAGAGTGTTGTGAGCTTACCTTTAGTCAGGTGGCATCCCTTTTTCTTTTCTTCTCATCACAAAACACTTATCATTTTAGAGTAAAATCAATCTAATCCCACCTAGTCCTCACAGGGTTTATTTCCTTTAACACACCAAGTGTCACCTATAACCAATGGCTGCATAAGCCTCTTCAACCAATCAGTCATAAGCAACATTAGTGGTGTCTGAAGTTGACTACCCATCTTCCCAAGAGACTAATCCTTGATCAGTGGGGTTGAGATTCTCGATACCCTATGCCATGATGTTGTATATATGGTTGATCTCATCCTCAATATCAATTCACTCCACATAGGGGGTTCTTGGTCACTTGAAAAAGGAATCACTACCCTTTCCTTGCCATTTTCAAAGGTTATATATCACTTCTTGAAGCACATATCAACATTATTTGTTTAACACCATGACCTCCCTAGAATTTTTAAATAGTTATCTTATTAAACCATTTCAATTACCTTAAAATTAGCATGAAATTCGATGCCCATAATATCTACAATGATTTCCTTCAAAATTTTGATCGACTGCATTTAGGTCTTATTGGCCTTGAAGAGTACATGGGGAGAAGGACTCAAGGTTGGCCTACCCATATTTTCCCATGCATTCTTGGTTTATATATTAACCTCAGCACCTATGTTAGTAAGGACCTCATAAATGGACCATCCATCAATGGTGGCATTCACCATGAGTGCTTGGTCATATTCTACATTTTGGGTATGCCTAATCTCTCATGCCCTTTCCATGCATGGCATGAAAACTTTAATTGAATGTTGACCTACATGTTCTAAAATAAAATTATTACATATGGGAAACATCCCTTCTATTTTTAAGAGGCATAAAATATCCTTTAGTTCTTGTACTTTAGCCTCATGACCATCTTGCTACTTACAAGAGGTGACAGCTTGCACCTCTAGGTCTCACAATAGTTGGAGCTCTCCTTAAAAGTTGTGGATCATGCTCATATCCTACTATAACACAAATTATTAATATGTAGTGTCTAGATAAGGTGAAAATTTGGGTTCAATCTACATGATGTGCTCAGTACATCTTGGCTCCCCATATTTCAAGTGAAACTCTAGTACTAGTGCAACTAGCAATTGAGTGGTAAGTCCACTCCAAGTAGTTACCTACACTTTTATTAGCTCCATTCAAACTAGTTTCACCTTTGGAGTCTATTTATTTTCCTTAGGCTCATGCTTGGTCATCCCTATATGCTTGTCCATGTTAGGCCTGGCTTGGGTTAGTTTTTTGTACAAGTTGGGGAATTCCTTAACCTTGTGTGTTCCTCGACAATACCCACATGTTAGATGTGTGGGGCATTTGTGCTAATAGTGATCAGTTAAACTACACTTATAACATGATCATGGTGGCAACCTTTCTCTATGACATCCACTACCTTGCCCTCAAGCACCTCTTCACATCTCATAGCCTTCATTTCCTTGGGCTACCTACACTCCTACTCTTAGCATTGCTTATTATGTGCCTCTTCCCATGTTTTTGTGTATCTCATAGTTTATGTGGAAGTCAACCATATTATGAATATAGGAATTGCATAACCAATAATAGGTGGTTATGCTGACCTAGTTGGAATGTTACAACAAAGGGTAGTTGTGACAATCATGCACCTCATGACAAACCTCATAGATGAGAATAAATGTATGCATATTTCATCAAGGGCAGTTGTTCTTATTATGGCCTTCTATCTCTTAGTCGGTATACCATAACCCACTTCACGTATCTTATCACAAACTAATGGTAAGCTTATCTAATTAGGAGGCCATAGATGTAACTTATACCTCCATAAAAGGGTTAATTCTTATGTTAATACTCCTAATGGCCTCAGCTTTGAGCATGGCTTCAAGCACTTCCCAAGGGTCTATGAATGTTTTCATGGACATTACCCTCCTAAAAGGCACTTGTAATATTCCCATGAACTAATGCACATGTTGGGAGTGGTGAATATCATAAGGGAGATTCTAAAGAAGAGTTTTGAACCTAACATCATATATGTGCAAGATATTTGATAATCATTGGTCAATCTCCTTGAGAACAATGATGTTTTATTGCTCAAACTTAGGTATATCAAATTATTTCAAGAAGGCTTCCTTTAGGGTGTTGTAATCAACCATAGCCTGATTAGGATCAAACTATTTATACCAAGTATGGGCACAATTGATCAAGGTTATCATGAATTGGGTTACCTTGCACTCAGACTAGGTTATTCCCTAACCATGTAATTATAGTTAACATTTGATTACATGCTCTATGACGTTATATATGCCTTGATACTCAAGTATATGCATGGTTATTTCATAATAAATCTATGGTAGGGGATAAACTAGTATCTAAGGCACTTATCCACTTGGTACTTGACCAAGTGGTGGTCCTCTAATGACTCTAGCCATTGGGCTAGGTTATGTTCCTATCGTTACCACTGGCACTATAGAATATGATGGTTATGACTAAATTTACCCCCCCCCCCACCTTTATTATAGTGATGTACCAAAGTGAAATACTAGGATAAAGGAAAAGTAGAAATATTACTTGAACTTACTTGTAAGGGTGAAGTCTATGAAGATGTTTGATGCTGTGTGTGTGTAGAGAGATCACATTGTGAAGTGTAAATCTATAAGAGAAAACAAAGAGTATATCAGCTCTTACTAGATACACTATATCTAAAATAATAATATATATAATTGGGTAAGAAAGAGAAAGAGAAAGGAATGAATACACTTCACTAATTATGTGGACCAATATAAAACCTATTATGCTATTGAGTGATGCTGAGTAATAATGGATAATGTTGGGTATGTTTTTAACCAAAATTAATATCATGAATGGAGCTCAGTGCTCAATTCCCTGAGGGTGGCTCAAAAATGCAAAGGCTAGCCCTTTGGCTCCATCATCACCCACTAAGTGAAGTTATGTGATCATGCGTATGTTAATAAATGTTTGAACTATGTGTCTAATCCCTCTAAGTAGGTGGCTCAAGAATACAAAGCTAGTTAGTACTTTAGATCCATCATTGACCATTAAGTGAAGATATGTGATCATGCATATGTTTATCGATGTTTAAATTGTATGTCCAATCCCTCTGAGTAGGTATCTCAAGATTACAAAGGCTAGCTATACCTTTAGCTCCATCGTCGCCCACTAAGTAAAGCTAAGAAATGATACCAATATGGATGTGCATCATATGAGATGGCTCTTAAAGCCGATGAATTTTTTGAATTTTGACAATATAGTGTGGATATCCAAATGTGTAATGGAAACTAGGCTAATCTTGGCCATTTTGAAAGGTGGAGAATATGCTTGTATAAAAGTTTCTCTAAAACTAGGAACTAGGCTTATGTGGAAACCATTCAATAATGATGCCAACCACTTATAGATGGAATAAGGCATGTAACTAATAATAATGCCTAGGCAATGTACTGAACTTAGAAAGAAAATAAATTTGATGTGTTGTGCACATTGACCCCAATCACTAGTGTCTATAACATGGATTCTAATTTGGAAGTTATACCAACTGCCCTATATGAAACTAGCATTGAGAGTCATCATGCCATGTATGATTCTCCCTATATCTAGATTTTTTGAGGAAAATTTTACTAAAATTGTTGAATCTAATCTGAACCAAAGGTGATAAAACTATAATTGAACTTACCTTTTTACCTTTTTTTGGAAAATCTAGGTTTTTTGCTATTTGGATAGGAGAACCAAAAAAGGACACCTTATTTTTTAGTGTTATTGTCTAGGTCTAATGATCTTGTCATTTTCTAATTTTGATCACTATTCTATATTTATCACTATTTTTTTGGTCTATTCTACCTAGTTTGAACTCTGATTGATGTTCTGAGTGTTTTGAAAACTTATTTTTGACCAATAGAGGGATTTTAATCTCTATGACAAAACCCCTATTTGTTGCCCCATCTTCTAAGGGTAGGAATGAAGACCTTACAAAGACTGCCCTCAGAAGAAAGATCCTTGCAAGTGTGTTATGCTATAAAATACATCATATAGCAATGATAATCAAAAATATGTCTCAAGATATTACATGTTTCTTATAATATTATTAGATCAATAGGCATATGCCTAGATAGATACAAAAATGTAATAGGATGTGAAATATACTAAATTAGAACTATAAATGTTAGTTGTTAGTTGTCAAGGAGGATAGAGCATGATTTCCATCATGGAATTCAAGCAAGAAATATATTTCATGATATGGATCATGGCTTTACAAATAGTGAGATTCAAACAAGCAACAAGCACACAAGACAAGAAACAAGAAGCATACAAGAGTGGTCAAGGAGCCAAGTAAACAAGGGACATTGGCACATGTCACTCAGACTAGGAACACAAACATACAAGGCATGCTCAAATGCCACATACACATATAATTGAAAATAAGAAAGGTTGACATGAGAGCCAAAAGCACATATAAGAGTTCAAGCAAAGGACATTGGAAAATATCCTAAGGCACATACAATAATAGAAACAAAAGACATTATAAATGTCATAAGGCACACACAAAAGATAAAATAGGAACTAAGAAATGCGATCACATCTAGCTATGTAAAGCAAGAAAATAAGGCATGTAAATGCTAGAAATATAATCACATCTAACTAATCAAAGCAAGAAGTGAAATCATTCTAAACATGTAGTACAAGACTAGGTAGATGCTAAGAAATAAACAAGTGATATATACTAGTGAATGTCGATAGAGTAATTTATGTAAGATAGTAAATAATGTACATCAACATGATAACTAGAGTGTGTGATGTAGGAATGACATAATCTGGATGGTGTAGTAATGTAAAATATGCTCTCAATAGGTATATATGTCAATGTATGTCTTGAATGTGGAACTAAGATGCCCCTTCAATAGGTAGAGTTAAGTAATAAATGATCTAGGTATCATTACACACACTCAAATAAGATCAAGTGAAGCATGGTAATGTATATAAATTGACAAACAATAGCATAAAATAACAATATGTAAGTCTAGCATGGTAGTATAAATATAGAGCATGGATAATGTATAGAGTTTAAATGTTTTTGATTATTTGAATGATTTTATACTTTGACATGTTATATTTTTTTGGTATTTTTGAAATAAGCTATGTACAAGCAATCATTAAGAAAGTATGTACAAAAAGGCTGAGAAAATATTTACAAGTAAGCAAAAGGAAGCTATGTATAAAAAATACTATGAAGAAATGATACTAACCAATGAGTCTCATGAGAGACTCCATGTTATGGTGTCATATATCAAACAAAACAATCATTCATGATTGTCAAGGATGAGGGAATGGCTGAGAATATGATTTTGAATATTTGGATTCATTGTTAGTATCTTGAAAATCATAATAACCCGTATTGTTCCACTCATCATTATCATCTTAATTTTGAACCAATGGAAAGCTAGTGTTGACTTTTGTTGTATCTAGATCTTTTCCTTTGATAAATTTTGTCTATGAATGATTTGCCTTAGGATGTTTAATAAATCCCAAACTTTGGTGATAAACATTATCAATTTCTATAATAGGAGTAGTGATGCCTCAAGCATTCTTTCCCAACCCTTGACCTTGATAATCAAACTATTGTAGATATTTTTGACAAAACCCATACTACTTTAAATGTTGAGTCTCATTTTGGAGAGTTAGATTTGCATCTTTTTAATACTTTACTTATGCTTGTGGTACTATTTGTTGCTCTGATTTTGCTTTTTGATCATTTTTTTATTCTGAGTTATGCTTTGGTAACCAATTTTGTACTATTTTTTAATTTGACCCTTTATGAATGTGTTCATGTGTCACTATAGATTGATTGAATTATTTACTTTTTATAGGTTCCTTATTATAAATTATCTATTGTATATTTTTATTCAATACTAAACATGAATCTGTGTGATGCCCATGCATTTTATGATATACATAATAATATCTGGATCTTCTCATTGGATGTAGAGAAGGTAGTTTGATCAAATTAGATTTAATAATTTCTCTTAGTACCTCACTTGAACTCTTATTTTATCGTTAAATGCATTTTGAATCACTATTTTTAGAGTTACATTATTATGATTTCTTGTTTTGATATGTAACATTGTTTACAACCAATTGACTAGGTCAAGTTGCATATACATGATTGGTACTAGGGTGCCTTTGAGGCTTTTGTATTATAATCTAATTTTTCAATGTTGTGATATTTTCATGTAATAGCTGATTCTAAATTTTTAAATCTAATATTAAATTTCTCATACTAGTGATTTGATATTAGAGTCTCATAAGCAAATCCTAGTTGCTTCTGATTAAACATGTAAGCACTTATGTTGAAGATAGTTTGAAGAAGATATAGTTTGAATGTATTCAGTAGGAAAAATAGTATAGGTTGTCTCACCTTTTGGAGGGGTGATAGCATGGACTTGGTTAGAGTAAAATTAGCTCTCACCCTCTTAAGGGAAAGGAAGAGAATGAAATTATTTCCTGTGCATAAAATATGACATTGAAACTTGATAGGTTGTTGCTAGCTTATGAAATATATCCTCTAAGTATGTAAGGATTTTATTCTTATTTGAATTGCACATATAGAGAGATATCATGTTTAAAAAGTAATGAAACCTTGTATTAAAGAAAGGTAGACATTGCTTTGAAGGAAATGGAACTGAACATATTTAGAAGTACATTTATTAATATCATCCCATATTATGAAAAGTAAGCATGAAATGGAAAGAATGAAACTTTACATTAACATATGGTAAACTTCATCATTCATATACATGATAGGACCAAGTATGAATTCCTTATTATTTGTAAGAAATGTTTTGAAATGAGTAAGATCTATTTGTAATTTTATGTGAAATTTGAATTGCATGTAAGGTGATACCTCAAAAGCAAAGGACCTAGTATACACAACTAGGGTTTGAAATAAAATGATATTCAAAATTGCTATGGTAAAATTTAAAAATTAAATGACAAATTTTGATTTAAATATGCAGGAAAATTTTGAAAAAAATACTAAAAAAATACAAAGACCTAGTATAGGCAACTAAGGTTTGAAATAAATAATTTTTAAAATTACTATAGTGAATTTTAAAAAATTAAATTTGAATTTATGATTTAAATATGTAGGAGAAAAAATCATAAAAAATACTAGAAAATAATGGGACCTAGTATAGGCAACTAAGGTTTGTATGAAATAATTATTAAATTACTAAAGTAAATTATTAAAATTAATATGAATCCTTGATTTAAATATGTAGAAAAATATTAGAAAAATCAACAAGAATTTTTCCCTAGGGTTTGTAGGGTTTTTATCCATAAACAAAGTTAGGTTCACCAAATGATTTAACTATTTTGGGAATAATGAAGTTTTATTCGTATTTTAATTAAGGGTCTAGATTAATAAATCAGTAAATAATATTGAAATAATTATAGTCCTAATTTGTATATATTATTTATCTTTTCTATCTTTTTAAAAATAGAAATAAATTAAGATAAATATTATTTAGCTTAAAAGAGGTTGAAATGACTATTACAGGGTCTAAAACTGGTTGTGCAGGATTGGGATAGTATTGTGAATAAGAATCTAGCTTTTATTTTATGAAAGGATAGGACTTCAGAAAAAAAGACACCCTAGGGTCTGACATTTTTGTCTTCTTCTAATGCTATTGTCCAAACTACTCACAGAGACCTATTTTTTTGGGTGAGTTTTGCTATTCGTTAAATCTTAAGTTCTAAATATTGATGAAACTCCTTATAGATCTGATTCAATCTTAAAAACCTAGAGCTTCATCATGCTTAACAAAACATGAAAAAGAGAGGGGGTTTAGTGTGTGTAAGATGCATTGAACATGTATACACACCCTTTATGTTAGCACATTACCTATATACTAATACTTCAAAGAGGGATCAAGCCATATTTAGTTCCCCCAGTTGATGTGTTTTTTGAAATAGTGTAATGAAAATGCAAAAATACCAAATTGAGAGTGTTTGAGGTGGCTAGAGACTGATGTGAGGCTTTGAATATGTTTGTAGCTATGTTGGGTGACTATATGTAGAGAATAAGAAATTTTGCCTTAGTAGTTTTGTTTGTATTCTTGGTTAATTTTTAAGGTGTGTCACCTCCCTTTATAAATGAACTTTAAATGGGATTTTATAGGGAACTATTAGTCATGGGTTAAATGTATTCATGCTAGGCTGACATGATGAAGGATAGGAATTAGATGGAAATGACCATTTGGGCTCAAAATGTGATTAGATAGGAGTGTCAAAAATAGGACACCCTATGGTATAAAACTATTGTCTAGGTATGACACTCCTATCTTATAGGCTCGGGACCTAGAGGATAAAATTAGCTTGGGAAATAGAGTCCAGCTAAGCTAGAATGAAGGACTGGAAGTCTATGGATGACTGGTAATGAGTAAGAAGGTGTTTAGAAGGGTCATGGGAATATGCAAGAAGTTATTATAGATAGGGTGTCAGAAGCCACACTCAAACTACCAATTTGGACATTTTATATGACTACATAAGGCATTAAGAGTGTTTAACAAAGAGCACCAAAATGGAGTTCATATATTCCACTAAGGGTTCCAAATATTCCTAGATATCACAATGCTAAACAACATACACAAGCTACTTCAAAGCATTCTCATGACAGTGGTACTTATATCACAAAGTCAAATCATTTTTTTAGATTTTGAGTTAAGACATGATACTCCACACTAGCATGATACTTTCCATTTAGGAGAGATCATACTCCCTATGTTAAATACATGACCTATTGATTATGAGACTATTGAAAGAATCATTGGTTGGTATGCTCTTTTTTTTAGTTTAATATATTTAGAAAAACAAAAAAGAAATAAAATATTCTATAAAATTTTAAAAATCAAGACCTGTGCATGATATATGTATTTTATTTACATAATTTTATGTGTTATTTAGTATATATATATATATATATATATATATATATATATATATATATATATATATATATATATATATATTACTTCTCTATATCTAGTTTTACATCAAATATGTTTCACAAGTGTACTTGAGTGAGTTACAAAAAATACATGTTGCCACATCTATATGTAATTGTTAGTGGTGATACTATGTCAGACCTAAAAAAATTATATATATAAAAGCATTCTAACCTGGATAGAGTAGCACATTGCACTCTTGTCCTATTTTGTTGGACTCGTCATAATTAACATAGGCTCTACTTTCTCAAATCCAAACTAGTCATAATCCTTCTACATTTTATTTACATCTCAACAAGTTAATTGGTTTTATCTTTAACATAGATTTTATCATTATATGACCATCCTTATTGTTCATCCTTCAATTCACTAAATTGTATAAAATATATCGTGATTGACTAACTTATAATAACATTCTTATCTTACTAGATACTTGAGTCTCTGAATTTCATGATCCTACAAGTTATAAATGTAGATAAATTTTACTTATTATTGCATGCTTATCATGTTTTGATTATTTTCTTCATGTTTTATGTGTACTCTTTGCTTCAGATTATGGACATTGGAACATGTCCTTGTTTTCAGCTCTAAGCCTTATTTTATGCTTCTATGTGTGAGTGGCATTTAAACTTGTCCCTTGTATGTGACCCCTTGGTCTTCTTGTATATTTTGTATGTCCTTGTGTGTGTATAATGGCTATGAATCTTGTTTGTGATCGTTTTCTAAATTTACAATGCCATGATGGATATCATACATCTTCCTATTTTTTTGATGTCATTATGAATACCATGCATCTCTCTTTAAGTGCTTATATCTAGTTTCACATACTCACTATTGATCATTTATTCAATGTGTGCCTCTTTGATAACATCTATATAGACATGAAACTATGTATTATTAGTTCTACATGTATCATGCATTGTTAATTTTCTTAGATATTCAATATGATCCCATGATCTCAAATGTTATAATTATTACTCTAGATTTTAATATTTTTTATATCATGATTCACATAATTTTTTTATTTTGATTTAACTTATTGCGTAGGTCTCATAACTCACCTCAAAATAAGGGGCATACATAGTGGCTTGTCTTAGAGACTAAGCTGAAACACTTTATTACACAAACATAAAATAATAAAATTTGTTAAATTGCTCATACTTAATACTCAAATATTACTTTCAGACAATAACACTCTATTTGGATAAAGGAATAAGATAAATGTGTCTAAAATAATGTACTTTCATCTCAATAATAAAAACCAATAATTTTTAAAATTCTTAGAATTACACTTAGTCAACATAATAGTTTTTAGCATTTAATAAAAAATAGTTTTAGGTTTCATAAATAGTTTTATTATAAATTTTATTAGTTTAGAGGCATCATGTGTAGAATGTGTTCTATAATTTACAAAAAAATTACTTAGAAAACCATTTGATATTATTTAGTTATTAGAATCAATATACGTAGATATCAAATTGGGGGCATGTGCACAACACATGATTATTATCTTTCTCAATTTTGCACTAGTTTATCATAGAAGGAATGTAAATCCATGACATTTTATATGTTATATAAACCAAAATTAAATCATGCTATTTTGCATCAAAAATCTTATTCCATTTATAATGATTGACTCAATATTTTGCACTAGAACAATTCATTGGAGTTCATATAAAGATTCCAAGCCACTCTACCCACTTTGAGTTATGTAATGATAGATTAAAGCACAACTTTATTTATTAATCATACTCTACTTCCATTGAATATTATGGCATTCAAAATTTAATGCAAGTGTTTCAACAAATAAAATATCTAAGGGTTTCACCCTCTCTAGTCATCAAATTTTACTAGAAAACACAATGCTTCGCATACCCAAAGAGGTGTATTCATTCCTTTCTATTTAATATATAATTTGGATTGTATTTTATTTTAAATTTTTATCTCAAGGACTAATTTATGCATGCTTCATTGCAGGTTTATGTGAAGCACATTTCAACATATGAGCTACATCCAAGCCTATTAGACACATATAAGCTCAAGTATAAATATTTTTGTAAGTCTATTAATTTTTATTTACTTCATTATTATTAGTAAAAGGTGGGTAAAAATAGTCACTAAAATTAACATTTAATGATAAAATAATGCACTTTTGACCATCATTTTGCATGCACTTAGCTCATGCTCAATTCCACAATTCTAAGCCATTATTCCTCTAATTTTATGTGAATGATATTTATCTTTAAGTAGTTCCAACACTTGATATTAATATTACTCATTTTTAGTAACCTAAACTCACAATTAAACTAATCCACACTTATGTTTTAGTTTTCTTTTCTCTTGAGACAAGATTTCTCTTTCACGACTATCCTACTCATCGATAGTGTCTAAATTTGTTGACCATGTCCTCCTACTGAATAAAGATTAATTGATAAAATTAAAATTCACATAATGGGTTATCATACATTTTTTTAAAGTCCTATTTGAGTAAATTCTTAAAAAACCACTATATAAGCACAATTTATATCCTTTTAAGATGAGGCTACAACTTTTTTAAAATCACTAAATTTATTCTAACTAACATTAAGAAGAAAACATCAATTATTCCTAATTGTGAGTCAGCATAGCCCTAGTATACTTATTCTAACTTTGATTGCACTTCTAAGGTAACAAGTCATTATTAAAACACATAATTACACCATGATTGCTTTAACATCTAAAATTACACTAATTTTTCATATACACCTTTATAACATGTGAGAACTACATGGAGTTTGATCCCTCTTCAAGGTATAAGTATATAGGTTATGCTTAACATAGGGGATGTTGAGGTCAAGAAAAACTTCAACCACTAAACCCTTTTTACTATATATTCTATTTGTTCCTCATGATCTATTGATTTAGGGTTCAAAGTGAAGAAGAAAGTACACAATGACTTTTGTAATGAATTGAGTAACCCTGAATACACATATAAACTACAAGTGAAGGTGCACCTATCATGTTTCACATAAAGAGGAAAAAAATACCATATGCTAGCACACCCTACAAACACTAGTATAGGCTGACCTTGTTTAAATAACATGGCCTTATCCTAGACAAATGCGAAGCCATATTTTATATTCATAGTGGCATCACACAACCACATAGTTTCATAGTCACAGTCACTATCCTACATGTATATTTTTAGATAAGGAATTCCTCTTTGGTACATTCCATTTCTAGCATATTTACAAAAATAGTAAGTTTTATATCAGTTTGTGTGATTTTATGTATATCTTAATATTATGATTTACTCAATAGTTTTTATAAATTATAATAAATTTAATTCTCTAATCTCCAATTTTTATCTCTCTCTCTCTCTCTCTCTCTCTCTCTCTCTCTCTCTCTCTCTCTCTCTCTCTCTCTCTCTCTCTCTCTCTCTCTCTCTCTCTCTCTCTCTCTCTCTCTCTCTCTCTCTCTCTCTCTCACACACACACACACACACACACAAAATAATCTAGTATGATTAACTACCACATGTTCATTTTTATGTGTATTTTGATGATATCTTTTACACTAGGCCCATAATATAAAATAATTAGCTATTCTACAATCATTTTATGGTCCCATCTTAAGTGTTTTTTTTATGACATGGGATTTTGGACATCACAAAAAAATTATCAACCCTTCTACACTCTAGGGCCACACTCCTGCATCAAATCAAACATGATATTTGGTAAAGCAATTTTGATTGAATAACCAAACTCAATACTATATTAATCTTAGAATAGATTTTGCATAAAAATTTTCATTGCTCAAATGTATAAGGAGAGGATTTCTTTTATTGAGCCTAAAATCCTCATAAATATTAGTAGTTGCATAAATATAAGTTTTTGCCTACCATGATCCATGTCAGGGTGTAATTTGGACATTAATGTAAATTTTCATGTGTGTGCAACTTCAAATTTAGTGAAATTTATATTTCAAAATGTGATTTTTTTTATAAGTGATAAAATAAGAAATTATAAGATAATTAATTACTATTTATTTAATTTTAAGACCTACTAGTATAATTAGAATTTTTCACCAATACCCCATTTACTTGTAACTCAGCACTCAGATATAATAAAATTGAGGCTCAACCTTTGCTATGGATCCTAATAGCAATGCTTGATGAGGTTCCCATGTAAAATATGATCTAGAAGGAAGGATGACTAAGACTACCCTCGACCCCCCCCCTAAAGGACAACTTTTTTAACCCTTAGCATTTCCTGAATATGAACACACTTGGACTCAATGAGGTGTTTAGTGAAGATATTAGCCACTTACAACTTTATGTGATAGAACTTAAGATCAATGATGTGCTCATGAATCAATTTCTGAATATAGTACATGTGGACATTTATGTTTTTGGTGTGTCGATTCTCCATAAATGTGAATATCACTTTGATTTTTGCACCAACTGATATTAGGTTGATGTTGCTTGATGCAAAATTCTAACTAGATCTAGTAGATATAAATTGTTTCTATGGTAACATTAACAATTCCTAGATTCTCCACCTTCATGGAAGAAATGGATATAAAATTTTGATTATTTAACAATATAAAAACAAGTTCTAAGATAAAATTAAAAACATAACTTGAATTATATTTGTGCTCATCAGGATCACCTGCCTAATTAGAGTTACTGTAGCCTATGAACTCTGTAAAATAACCTATTGAATAGTGAATGCCATGTGTATGAGTGATTTAAATATAGATTAAAATATGATTAGTATATTTTAAATTAATCTCATGAGGTTTATGAATAAAGTAAGAAACCAATCCAATGCTAAAATATATATCAAGGCATCTGTGAGTTAAGCAAATGACATTGTTAACGAGTTTCCTATACGTGGTAACATGAAACAAGGGTGTGGAATGCCTATACAAATATAAATGTTTTATATGCAATTTTACAATTATTCATGCAAAACATTTCCAAAATATCAAAGGAATACTTGGGATATGAAAGAAATATCTTGGATTTAGAGTGAGTGATCTCTAAACAAAAGAGGCAGTGTAGAATGCCCAATTATTGCATCTCTAACTATTGGTTAAGGGAATAATTACCATCTATAAGAAGTTGAGATTATTTTATTGTGATAATAAGGTCATCCATATAAACAAAAACCAATATAATCTCACCATAATGATGGTGAATGTAGATAGTGGGTTAGACTAGAAACAAAAGAACCCTTGTGAGAAAAGGAAGGAGTCCATATTATCACACCATAATTATGGTCCTAATTAAGATATAAATGGATTTATTTAAAAAACATAAAAGGGAAGAACCTTGGAAAACCCCAAGGGGTTTTTCTTTGTAAATCTCCTTATGAATGTTACTATGAATAAAAACACTCTTCACATCCATATAATGCATTGTCCATCTCTGGAAGGTGGTGATAAAAATAACAAGGTGGATGAAGTTAATTTTAGTAGTTGGGGAAAAGGTCTCATAATATTTAATTCCTTCCACTTGAGAAAATAATTTTTCAGCCAATCATGATTTATATTTATTGATACTACCATACATTACTTATTTGGTTCGATAAAACCATCTACAATGAGCCACCTTTCTTACTTTCAAAAGAGGGACTAAATCTCAAGTGTAAATATTATTAATATAACCATACTCTTATTCTGTGAATGTGTCCCACTCTAAATTTACACTAGCATTAATGAGGGATTGAGGATCTGATGTTATGGCTATGTAAGCATGAGATAGTTCATTGTAATCTACTCAAGTATGCCAATTATCAAAAAGAACATAAATAGAACCAACTTATTCTTGTTTATTTCAAACACATTGAGGAATATACTGAGGATTAGGAGCAAGTAGTAGAGGAGGAGCCTTCACATCATGAGGTGTGTCATCCTTACTAGTAATTCTTAAAGAAAAACCCATATAAAAAATAGAAGGGGTGGGATTAGATGATGTGGCATGTAGAGGATGCTCATCAAAGTAAACACTAATACAAATGATCAACTTGTGTGTATCTATATTTAGTAGTCTATATCCTTTAATAGCATCAGGATATCCCACAAATATGCAAGGCTTACTCCACGATTGTAGAGCCCTATATTTGGATTTAGGAATGAGTGCCTATATTGCATATCCAAAGACTCTTTGAGGTTCAATAGAAGGTTTCATGTCACTCTAAGTTTATTCAAGTGTCATGGACTTGATTTATTTATGTGGAATATAATTCTAAAGAAAATTTGCACAATTAATAGCTTCAACCTAATATGAAGGAGAGATACCCTGTGACTAAATCATATATTTAGACTTTTATTTGATTATGTAATTCTTTATTTTAAAAATTCCTCTCTCTTATGGACTATATTGAAATGTATGTTGTAGTTAAATTCCATGAGTTACATAAAAGTCTATAAAATGAGAATTCCATTGTCTATCTACAAACATTTCATGTTCTTTATGGATTATTTTCCATTAAAGGTTTTGAATTCAACAAAAGTGGAAAACACTAGACTCTTTTGATTCAATAAATATACCTAAGTATGTAATAAAAATTCATCAATAAAGGTAAACACACAAAGCTTCTAATTAAAATAAAGCACTGAAAAGGGCCCTGAAATATCATTGTAAACAAGTTGAATAACCTTAGATGATATTCATGATTTTCTGTTTACATATATCTCATTTAGATATTTACCAAGGACACCACCACTAGCCAACCATCAACTATTTTCCCCATTATCCATGACCCACTACTCTAATGACCCATGACTCCCCATCATCCCTATGCCCTAGCTATCGAATGCCTATATTCATCAAATGACATATATAGTTAGCCTTCACCCTACCATGACAACAAAATAATACCATGATCATGCCCAATAAGCTTCCATGTGACACAACTATGAAACTTGTATGCCATACTTAATGCCTTACATAATGCAATTATATTGAGTATGCACTAAATTTTTAAATAGGTAAGAAGATGCAATGTTCGATTCTCATGTCATATCATCTATTTCAATGAAAAATTTAGACATTTGTTAAATCAAAGGAACTTTAGTCACTATTATTATTAACAATATGCATGGGGGGAATGGATAACAACATTTTTGGTAGGCCTTTGGGACTAATGGTTAAGGATTCAATTACTTGAGTACATATGAAAGCTTTTACACTATATATTTTTTTTAAATTTACATTTGTAAGTGGTTTGTTGGTAATAAATATTTTTTTAACATCACAACTATAACAAATTCAAGAGTTCAAAGATTATCCAAAGTCAATTTGATACCATGTTAGATGAAAAGGTATTTTGGATAGCATGTAATCTATCTCAAGCCTTCTAAAATCCAAAACCATGCTCTTGCATTAAACAACACATGATAATTCATAAAGTAATTTTGACATAATAACAAAACACACTCCTAAATTAATCTTATAATATATTTACATAAAACCTCTCGTTACTCAGATGGGTGAGGAGAGGTTTACTTTCAAAGACCTTGAAATATTCATAAATGTAAGTGGTTACATAATACAAATGGTTTCCCATCATGATCCATGTGATTATCTATCTTGGACTTTAATACAAGTTGTAATGTGAATATGCAACTTATAAGTTAGTGCAAGCTGCAATGTGGGGTCCAACTTAGACTTTAGTGCATGTTGCATTTCTAAATGTGATTTATTTTCTAAATAATAAAATAACAAAGCCTATAATAGTTACTTACTAAATAAGTAATCTCAATACATAATTGTATAAATAGAAATTTACATCGATAGTGTTGTATCTCACCTCTCATTATGTTATCTTGTCATATATGAGGCTCTTTGTAATTCTTTTGATTTTTAATATCATTTTGAAATCAAAAAAAAAACTCACAAATCACATAAGTGACTCTAAGTGATATTAATGTGAAGCTCATCATTTAACAAGGTTTTCCATCTAGAAATCATTTGGTTGATTTAGGTGTGGCTTATATAATTTTCTTAGTTTATGGATATACAAAATGTCTCAATAATATTTTTTAGTTATGCAAGCACATTCAATCTACCTAGAAGAGGATCCACATTATCTTTCAACCATTTTTACCAAAGTTGATTACTTGGAAAAGGGTACTCTTAAGATATTTGGCCATGATACATGCAAAATATTCTCACCTTTAGCATATATTTTGCTTTTAAATTATTTTACAATTATATAAAGAGATAAATAATTTAGTTTTCAATCATAATATGATGGATGATTATCATTAAATTATTAACATGGTCCAATTAATATTCAATGTCATGTTATAGATTCAGAGACACACTAAGAAGGTCCAGCTAGAGGTGGAGCACCTCAATATTGTATTAGAACACTGAGGGAGTTCCACATGCACTATCAGTTGGGTTATTTTGAACTCACCTCACCACCTATCAATCTCTCAAAACTATGGAATTGGTACTAGAGTAAGGCACCACTCACACAAAAAGTTCCACCTTGGCTCTCGTGTGCACAACGTCCCTTTTTGGCTCATAGCTTTCATAGTGGAGATGGTGATAGTGGTTATGCTCATTCAAACCCTATTAGTTGAGGGTGAAACAAGGGAAGTTACCTCATGTTTCCCTCTTTATTTCTCCCTCTATGAGAGATCTTACAAATGAAGAAAATAGAGAAAAGGGAAATGATGGTTGAGAGATTGTACCTAATTCTACATGTTCAACTAATAAAATTCACTGAAGGGGTTGTGGTGACAAACCAAAATATTCTTGACTATGCCACCCTTGTACATTAATCCTATGGCCTAATGTTTTGTTGTCTTATTATAAAACTATCTACTATGTTTGCCTTGTTTATGTTCCCCTTTTTAGGTTGAAAAGATATTTTTTATATTACAATTGTTTTTTTCCTAACAAGTTAAAAACTTATCTATTTCTACATTTTGTGACCGATAAAATGTTTAATATTATGATATCATCATTTTTTTTTATGAATAATGATACATAATTTGTAAAATAGTATAAAATAAGAATATATGTGGACAATCAACTAAAGAAACTTTCAAAAAAATGTGTTAGTGTGATAAAGGAGTTTCATCTTTTACCCAAATTTATAAAGATCTTAATGTTTACAATATCTTATAAGTTGTCTATTTTTCACAATTATTTTTAATATTTTTTATTTTATTAAGAAACTAAAAATTTAATGGTCAAATTTTACAATGATTAATTTATATGAATATTTTTTTTAAAAACCTTCCTCCTTTAGATGTTGGTAATAACAATCACAATATAAAAGACCTCCAAAACACTTTTACAAAATATAAAAATAATTTTAAAAAGCAAAAAAATGTATAAACACCCAGTCAACCTCAAGGAATCTTACTCCAGCTCTTACTTGAAATTGAAAAATATTTTATAAACACTTTCATAAAATATAAAAATACTCTTAAATAATATTAATGTAAAAGAGTAGAAATATGTATAAGCATCCGGTTAACCTCAAATATCACTACAAATTTTATTGAAAATTGAAAAATATTTTATTATATTTAATAATTTATAAGCCTCTATTATCTTAAAAATATTATTATAAATGTAAAATAATAATAAAATTTATTTTTAATTTTAATTTTATTTCAAAATAATTTATGTTTTATGGTCAATTTCAATTAATATTTTAATCAATATCATTGAAAATTAAAATGTTGCATATTCAATTTATTGAGTAGAACATGGTCTAATAAATATCAGTGTTAACTTAATATGTATAGATTTTAAAATTGTTTTGAGGTTAGATTAAATTGGTTTTTAAGATTTAATGGTGTTTAAAAAATAAAAATAAATTATTTTTATTTTTAGTTATAAATTATTTTTATTAATATCATTATTTTGTTATGTATATATTTTTTATATTTCATTTTTTAAAATATGTTTTATAATAAATTATATTTTTTAAATTATTTGAGTTAATATCATCATTTATTATGTGTAATGGGAGACATAAAAATAAATACATATTTTATTTTCCTTTGCCTCTCTTTTTCATATAAATACACTCTCATGTCTTTTGAAAGATATTTTTTTTCTATATACAACTTGTTCTTTACCATATTACAATCCAACCTCAATATTACTTTATTTCACCATTATTATAGGTTTAACTATGTTTTTTTTTTGAGGTTATTATTTTTCTTTTGTATGTCTTTTTGAGATAGTTGTGTGACATCTTTAATAGGGAGACTACAACCTAAGTATATAGGACCATTTCTTTCCTTGAACCTTGGTTTTTCATAAAGAGATTGTCAAATTAGGGGTTTATTGTTATTTTTATTTACTTAGTTTCACAGATTAAATTGGATTATAATTTTTTATTGTTAGTGAAGTGTATGTATATTCATTATTTGTCTATATTTCTCCCTTTCATTATTTAAAACTCTTAATCCTACATATAATTCTTCCTCTTGAGTTAGGTTTTTTGAGGTTAGTGCTATACTAATTCATAGTCTCTACCTCATACTAACCAATAATCCCCATATTCCTTTCTTGATGTTTGATTTATAAAAGTTTGTCTTTTCATTATAAGATTTATAATTTCCCCTTTTTTTTTGAAACCTAATTTCTTATTGTCCAAAGTTATAAGAAATTCATATTACACTTTCTTATATAATGATAACGTTATATACTTATAAATACACACATCATATAGTATTGGTTTTTCTCTTATCACATTTTTCCATTTATCTTCTGATTTTTTATTTGTCATTAGTACATATATTTTTTCTATTTTCAAATTCTAGAAATGTCTAATAGCTTATTTAACTATTGTATTCACCAATTAGCATGAGTTTTCCTCACTTTAATGTTCTTTCACTCTTTTATTAACTTTCAATTTGAATGCATATACTCATTCAGGTCTAGGATATACCTTTTGAGTGTACACCTTAGCATATATAAGTAAGAAAATACTTTTATAGAATAAAATCAACCTATACTCTTATTTCTCCCTTTTAAAATCCCATGTTATGTGATTCATGTTATAGATATATATTAATCAATCATGTGGCAAGTATCTTATATCTGAGTGTGATGGATATATGATTGCCATTCAACAAAGTATCATCTATCCATATTGATACATTTGTACAACATTCATATCTATATATTGGCATAATTTTTTTGGTGTCAGAATACAATAAATTGGTAATATGTGAGTATATATGCATTATTATCATCATGCATATGTATCTAAACTTACCGAGGAAATACCTTTTTCTAAGTTTAAAAAGATATTAAACAAATAACTATTCTATATAATAATATGGCATAAAAATATAAAATCAAAAGAAATAATATAGGTTTTAGATGTGAAAAATTTAATTTTTTCCACATATTTCATGAATTCATAAGCAAATTTATTTTTTTCCTATTATTGTCCTACCATGAGTGCATTTATACATGTTAATTTAAATAGTTATTTCACACAAACTTCTAATGTGATAAAATTATTTATTCTATACTTATAAAATAAACAACCATTATGTCACAAGACATCAATGACCAAAGTATTTTTCTTAAACCATTCAAAATAAAACAAAGGAATAAGAAAACACCTAGTAGAATTTATTCCAACACTACTACTAAAACATTTTTCCACCATTTTTTTAACATCTTTTTATTCTACCACAAACAACTGCTACTATAATTATGAATAATCTCTCAAATACCACCACAACTAAAAAGAATAGTGGCATTCCTTCAAAGAGAATGGTGAGGAAATTTATTTAAAAATTATTACCATTACAACAAACATTTATAAGTACTTTTTGGTAGGAGAGGAATGTAAAAATAATTCATACTAAACCTCTCATGTGTATAGGGTTCATGTTTATATAGATACACGACTAACCTACTTATAATATATGCTCATAATTTACTCCCCTAACCATGCCTAAATCATATAATTCATAACAATTTCTCATAATACAAGTACATGTATGTGTGCTCACCTAACCTTTCCTAGCTATATATGCACATATAATGTCACTAATGCATCAATGGCCCATAACACATTTATATATGGTACATTACTCTATGTACATACTCTATATCATAAAAGGGTACCAATTTCATATTTATAATAATAAATCATAGTCTATTAAATGAATATGGCACCAAAAAATTTACACCTTAATCTCTTGTTTCATCCTAAAAAAGAACTTAATATCCAACTAGACTTTATCAATCACACTATTTTTGGTGAAGATCGTGCACACATCATCACTCTATCTCTCAAATAACCATACACAATATCTTCTTAGGATCACCTCACCTCCTCTCTCAACATCATGTCCTAAGACATATGTCTTTATGATAATGTATATGTATCAACAATGTGTTACCCACAATATATCTTATTTATGTTTCTCCTTAATTTCTAACTAGTTAATTCAACTATTATCAACCTACCTTAGCTAATATATTCATCTTTATGCATGTTTACTTCCTCATAATATTCCATATCTCCTACATTGCTTCTCTTCTGAAATCATTACTCAATATCAAGGACAATTTTTTAATAAAAAATTAACCTCAAATAACTCTACCATATCAAAACCCTATCAAAGGTCACTAACATGTAGAACATCTAACCCTTGCATTCAGTTATAACATCTCATCTCCATAATTAAAACCATCTAAAATTAGTATAATATCAAAACCTATTATCCAGCATGTGAGTATCCATATGGTACTCATTCCATATAAATATAATGTAATGGTGTTGAGATGATGCAACCATTGAGTATATAGGAACAAAATTTAGATACATAGTTCATTCAAACTAATGATCACTTGTGCATGAACCTGAAATGTGTGAGTATTTTTCACATGTTAAACTAATATCCATGTTCCCTTTGGGTATGGATAAACTTGATACCACCAACTAATCTTATTGTCATGATAATCTCTCATGGCTAGGTCATGTGTCTCTACATATTCTAAACACAAATAAAAAAGTGTACAATTATTATGTCATACTCCAAGATCTAATATTAATCATGTGGAATTTATGTTGTGCAAATCAACATGTATTGAAATATATGAACATTACAATGCTATAAATCTATATTGTTCTCAATAACTCTAAAAATTCTATCTCTAGATGATTTGTATGAGATTTTTTTTCAAAATGTGAGTATATCCTAAGTATATTTTACAATAATTTTGTACACCATCCTCACAATTTTTTTTAAAAATCATACCATACTCGATATTACAAAAATAATAATTTCATCTTCTAGCTGGGCTAGAACTAGAAAGAAATATGATATAATCCAAATTAAAATATGTGATAAATAAAATCCACTCCCTCATGACCACATTTCCATACCAAAAAATAAATCCATCCCTTCATACTAAAAGAAGATAATATACAAAATCACCCAACATAAATGCAACACACTTATATCTTATAAAACATTCATTCATCTAAAAAAAGGCTACACCAAATATATATCATCCACACTTGACTCACACTAACACATCCCACTCTTACCAACCATGTAATTTTATATCTTTTTAATTGGAAAAAAAGCTCAAATATGAAACTAGACACAAATGTAAAGATAAATATGTAAATCTAACATATGCACATTTAGATCTAAAACTTGCACCATCAAGTAATAGTACATCCATACCACTTTTATAAAATTTAGATGAATATTTCACTACAACATATCATAAACACCACAAATCCCTATTTTAGATAAAAGTAGATAAACCAAACTTTGAGCGATCACCAAATCAACCTCTATCAATAAATTCAATAAATTGGACAAATCAAAATACACCATGAAAAGTGATAGGATAAACATAAATATGTATATGAAGCTAAAACATATGTTGAATACATCATTATATCCATCAATTTTGATTCTATAAAAACAAATGATAAACAAAGATATGTATATGAAGCTAAAACTTATGTAAAATACATCATCACATCTATCAATTATGCTTCTATAAAAAATAATGAAAAAATATTCTGTGGGTTAAAAAATACATCATATACCATAAAATAATGGGATTGGATGGCCATATTAAAGAATACAAATCCAAAAAAAATAAAATATATATGAAACACATCATGGTGGCCATATCAAAGTATACAAATCTAAAAACATATCATGGTGGCCTATAAATACAGCACATACTCCTTCTATTGCATTACTTCGGTCTACATTGTCTAATAATAAAGATCACATGAAATCAACTAGTATGCTTGACGCTAAATATAAATTAACAATGCCATAAGAGTACCTACAACTAGATATCTACAACCAAAATTTTTATTGCCAAGATCATCCATTCATAACACATATATGTAGGATAAGAACTGCACATCATGAAATAAAAAATTAAACTAAATTATAAATCATGAAGCACATAATAAATCCTCAAATCTATGTAGATAAAAAAACCATTTGTGAAAATATTTTGAGATTCAAATCTCTAAAGTCTATTGAATCACTAGATGAGAGTTTAAACAAGGAGACTAAAATGTTTACATTAATTTCATTAAGAAAATAATAAGAGACCAACAATATTAGAATAGCATCTAAAAAAGAGATGCTCACACTATCCAAATACCCAAGAGTGAGTTAATAAAGAGAGCTAAGGAGATTTCATAAACCTTCATTAGTACATTACATCCATCCATATGTAATAGATTACATTTATGTTAAACCATCTACCATATCAGAAAACACATGTGAAATCATCTACTATATAGTATAACACATCACACCTAGGATAACACATGACAAAATATTATGTCTCATGATAACACATTACGTATGGAAACACATGGAGTTCCTTTATTAGTACATTATGTGAATCCACCAATACTTTCTTTACCCAATAGTGGGAAAGAGGCATATGAATACACCTGGATACTATCTCTTGCCTACAACAATTCTCTAATACCTTTATAGAAAAATAGAATGGAATCGTGTCTCTCATTGAACCTATCACTTGTGTAAGGAGTATATTTATATAGATACATGACCTACCTAATTATAATAAATGCTCATAATTAACTCATCTATACATGCCCAAACTATTGAATGCATAGAATTATCCCATAGTGCAAGTACATATATTTGCATTCACCTATCCCTACCTAGCCACATGTGCACATATGATTTCACTAATACATCAATGACCCCATAACACATCTCTATTTGGCATTCTAACTCATGGCCCATATTTAAAAAGGGTACCAATGTATTATTTACAAAAAGAAATCAAAGCACCATCATAGTATATTAATATTATAAAGAAATATAATGATCCTATTAGAAAAGCTTTTCATCCAAATATAAGACTTATAAGTCACACTTGTCTCAGAATTCTTATCAATATACAATTAATCTAATTAGAATGGAATATGTTTGTATTAATTAATTAAAATATAGTTTTTTTAAATCAATATTTCAAAACATATTATAATTTGTGATACATTATTAAAATAAAAATATAATTAAAATATTTTACTAAAAATTAAATTGAATTTTTAATTGAAAAATATAATGTTTCCATGATCCATAATAGTAAAAAAAAATTCTAAATAACATTGTATGAGAAAAAATTTAGCGTCAACATTTCAAAATCAATATTTAAGATAGAAAGGAGAATAAATCTCCTATATAAAAAATCCACTTGGGTATATGATTTTAAATGGGTCCCACAATATAACATAGTTAACAAAATAAAATAAAATAATGTAACAATTTTTTGAAAAAAGAGAACGTAACCATAATCTAGGTATACCAAGCTAAGTGTGATGAGGGAGGGAGAAAATATGGGATAAATAATTTAATAAAAATTAATAATAAGTTAGGTAGAGAGTAGGAGGAGGAGTATTAAGAGGGGTAAAAATAAAATGTCACTAATGTTGAAAAATTAACACATTGAATCATTGCTTATGTGAATATGGGTGAATAGGAGTTAATAATAAAAGAAGAGAAGAAGCATTTAAAAAGGGTAAAAATAAAATGTGATTAGATGTTAAAAATTTAACATGGTGAATAATTGTTTATGTGAAGTTTCAACACTTAATTTTTATTGAGTTTTTTGTCACATTTTAATTGAAGAAGTGATCCTCTACCATCACCTTCATGTTTTCAAAATTTATGTGATGGTTAAATGAACACATAATGTTTTGTAGATATCAATTGTTTAATTTTTTTTAATATATTCATTCATTTTAATATTGATATATCTCGTCTTTGGTATCTTAGAAGATGCTGAATGCGATAAACCCCACTCTTGACCTTCATTTCCAACTTGTCTTTCATTGGCATCAATCTTTTTCGAATTTTATTAAGAGATATGAAGATGGGTTTTATTTGTTTCTCTCTGTAATCCTAAAGATCTTGTTCGATGTTACATCAATATATTGAATGAAAACTTGTGAGCACTAGGATGATTTTATGTCCTTCAAACCTTGTAAACTATTTCTTTTTCCTAGTATAAAAACTTTGTAAATTTCTTTACTATTATAACCTTTTTTTTGAAAACTACTTTTAAATATTCAATATCTTCTTTCAAATGTTTTTTATCAGATATTTTGGATCTTCTAGTAGTTAGAATCTTTAGAATCCCCACTTTTTGAGTTATGTGGTGAGAGTTGGTATGTAAGATAATTATTATTCAAAAAATTATGTATGAAAGGTGAAGAAACAATATTTTTATATTTTTAATGGAGGTGAGAGTGAACTCAAAGCAATTGTTTGATTTACGTGACTTGCACCTATTACAAAGAGATCTATAGCCTACATGATAGTGACATTTTTGATTGGATATTTTATATTATTAAAGGTTGACAAAGACATTATACAAGATGATTTGATTGTGATAGGGACTCCACATCCAATATATGAATTAAATCATCACTATATTATTACTGACATGAAGACAAAATATTAGATATTTCTAAATTTATATTCATATATACTTATTATAAATATAATATATTCTAATAATATACTATATAAATAAGTATGTTATATATTTATAAGTATAAATATTTTTAAATATTATTATTATTATTATTATTATTATTATTATTATATAACAATTATATTTAATAATAATAATAATAATAATAATAATAGATTATATTATTATTTATTATATATTAATATTATAAATATAGATTTATATATACTTTGTAAGTGATTTTTTTTTTCATCAAGTTTTGTAAAATGAATGAGTGTAAATTAATAGTTGAGATTTACTTGAAATTCATGACCATTGACCCCATCTCATTTTTTGTATAGGAAGGGTTCAAAAATAATACTCTTATAATTATTGTGGTTGTGACAGCAAAAAATGAGGTTGTCTTTCTTCATATGGCATGGTAATGTGTTGTGTGGGGAGAAAACATTTCGTTTCACAACAAACTTGACCAATAGCAAAGTAGTAGGGAAAGGCAAATCCATGAAAAACGTACAAGTGGTGAAATATTTGAAGGTGATCTCAGTGGTGATGTTGAGGGGTAATGATAGGGTATTTTTGAGGATATCATGTAACAAACTCATATTCAAGCCAATGAGTGAATTTCCATGACTTGCATCTATTGCAAAAGGGTCTACAACATGTAGGGTGTCAACATATATGATTTGCAATTATCTATTGTCCAAAGTAAATGAAGATGTCATGAGAACTAATTTAATTTTGACAAGACTCCACATCAAATATGTTATTTAAATAATCATTGTAATATCACTAATATGAGGACAATATATATATATATATATGAATGAATTATAAATAAAATAATATAATGTATTATATAAATATTTATAATGTGTGTGAGAGAGAGAGAGAGAGAGGAGAGAGAGAGAGAGAGAGAGAGATGAGAGAGATGAGAGAGAGAGAGGAGAGAGAGAGAGAGAGAGAGAGAGAGAGAATGTCCTTAATCCAAAAAGTGCATCACAAGGATGTAAGAGCAAGAGAAAGAGCAAGATTTTACCACTACCAAAAGGTAAAAAAGAGGGGAGGATAATAGTTCAATAAATAGAGCTAGGATGAATAAAGAGTTATATGTGTATGCATAAATATGGTGTGTCAAGTATCCTTAATCCTCTTACAAGTAGGGAGAATGTGTGACATGTGGGGGCAAAGTAGTTATATGCAATTAACTCTCAAAATTTTAAGGAGACAAAGAAGTGAGTGACCACCTCATAGAATCTGAATTTATATGAATTAATAATTCACATAAATATAAATTCTCCACACATGAATAAAACTTGGGATAAAATGTTATACCAAATAAAAGGTAACCTAACACACTCCTAAAGACTTAGAAAATGACTCAAATAAGATATATTATCCAACACTAGGACTAAGGAGGATACACTACAAAATAATGTCCATTGAAATTCAATTTGGCATTGTAGTGATATCAATATTGATGGATCCACTAATAATATGCAACAATAGTAATATCTTTTATTTTATTTTATTTAAGCATTTAACCCTATCATTTTTTATTTTGATGTTGTTTTATATTGTAATTTGATTTAGGATTTGGATTAAGATGAGGTGACATCCTCAAAAGCATTATGATCCATTTGTTTGTTGGCGTGAGATTCATTTTTTATTTAAAAAATTAATATATTTTTCTTTATATAGGTGTCTTATTCTTGTTATTCATTAACCTTTCTAACCTTGACAATTTGAAATGTGAGTGTCTTCATGGTATGGTGACATATACACACATTCATTTCCATCCACTTCCACTTCATTGTCATGTCCATGCCATGAATATGGATATTACTTAGTAGTTATTATCTTAGATGTGTGTGCATGCATGCATGTTCACGTGCACATGCATGTTCACACTCACACACACACACACACACACACACACACACACACACACACACACACACACACACACACACGACATGTATGATGTGTAATGATGCATATTATTTTTACATGATATTTCAATAAGTGTTTCATTTATGTATTCTCGTAGTTAAGAAGTGTTTTATTTATTTATGATTTAAGTAATCTTATGGTGGTCAATATTGCAATTAGTGATGAATTGCAATATTTTGTATGGCTAAATGATACAATGACATTCACATGTACATATGCAATCATGCTTATATTTAATGATGTTGATAGATAACTATTTTCACATGTAATAAATTGTTTTCACATGTTTACATTATTATTTTTTGAATGTTATAAAATTCAATAATTATGTGCATGTGTTCACATGTCACTATGTATGTTGACAAGTAATCATGGTGGGATGAAGTGTTATATAGTATTTTTTGCATGACTTGTTTATTTTCCTTTCACTTTTATCATTCCATGTCTTTATTTATTCAATAAAATCACACAATGCTACAATGAATGTCTATGGATCCTAGTTTGAGGAGCAAGAAGAGGGAGGGTGAGGACTACCCCAATTCAATAGATCATATTGAGTTTATTGGAGGTATGGATTCATGGTTTTATATCTTTTTTTTTACAGTGTTAAGTTGTTATTGGGTTTAGGTTTTATAAATTGAGATTATCTTGTATTTGTGCCAAACTTTGATTCCTTTCTTGTTCTTCTTACATTTTTTTCCATGTTGGAATAGAAGAATGCAAAATTACTTAGATTCTCTTCATTTTTTGGCTTCTAGTCTCATTTAGGTTTTATGAATACATTTATGTCTTTCATGAATTCATAATTACCACTTAGCAGACATAATTTCTTGTTTGGGTCTTATGATGATGAGATGCCTTTCATGAACTCATAAGTCTATAGTATACAAAGTTTAGGAACCCTATTAAATAGGTGAGACATAGAATTTAATGAATTATAAGCTTATCAGAGTGATCTATTCCAATTTTTAGCGCTTATAATTCTAAATTTTCAATAGCCAAAGTTTTTATGTGTAGGATTTAGTGTTCTATCGCATATCCCTTAAGGTTACATAATTACAATAGTGGTTAATCTAGGATCATTTCACACTAACTATTATATATGTAATTCCATGTGCATCTATAAATATTTTGATTGTATTGAGGTTATTGTATAAGGACAAGTAAATTTTATAAAATATTGCATGGTATTATATTTTTATATCTTTATTTCTTGGATCTGATGTTTATATTATCCTTTTATGCCAATAGCGGTGCTTGGAAATGAGTACTACTAGTTTTGGTAAAGACCACTAATACGCTATTGTACATATCTAAGAAAGCATCAAATTCTTATCATAATAGCCTTTAAAATATTAGCACACATGGTATTAGTTGAATTCTAACTAGGATAACAAGATCCCATGGATCAACCCCGTAGCTCTAACTTATATAAATGTTTTATTGAGGAAATTATTGCTCACTGAATAGTGGAGACACATCATAACTTACTTATTAAAGATGAGAATAGACATGGGAGGTGAGATCTTTTTGATAGAAAACTCTACCATGCATTTATAAAAAACCTAGAGTAAAGTTATTCTCTTTATTATTGATGTATTTCCATTGATCAGTAAGTCACAAAGGATAAAATCCATTGGATTCATTAAAATCAAAATAAATAGGGCATATGAGTACAACCTTAAATGCTATAAATTTTTATTATTTTTTTGGTTATTGATACTACACATTTTATGTACTAGTCAGTGAGAATATGTTGAATGACATGTAGTAAATGTTCTTTCACAAATTGCATTTAGTTTTTGCATGATCTGCTCTTTCTTAGGATAAAGCTAAAATCAAGTCATGTTATTCTAATAATCACAAGGTACTTATATATTGGTGAGTATCAATGGTGTTTATGAATTTGGGCACACTTAGTGTTGTGATAATACCTAAGAGAATCAAGGATTGAAAATATGGCCTTCAAAGCTTATAGACTTGTGTGTTGATTATTGGATTTAACATACCCTAGTCAATAGATATTGATAGATTAGATAATAAAATATATTATTTGGATTACTTGTTATGTTTTATCTTTATTATCCTAATTCACATCGATAATTTGAATTTTTCATATCCTAATTCATGTATTTTCCATATGTTATAAACTAGTTGTGTTATTTTTTACTTAAATATTTTATGTTTTGATTGAATGTCCTAATTCAATTGGCCATGTATTTTTATAGGGGTCCCTGGAAATAAAGATGACAATGTAATTGGTGAAATTATGAAATATGTGGAAGAAATTATTTGAATGCTGAGATGAAATAGAATTATTGCTTTGGTAGATCATGTTGGTATAAATCTCTCACTAATGATACGTGAAAATGGTTATCTCTCCATGGATAACTAATTTTTGTTCAATCTTATTTAAAGTGCAAGGAAAACCATTCATAGGTTAGAAAGTGTACGAGATAAGAATAACATGGTCTTGAATAATTTGATCATGGAGAGTGAGGAGTTACATCATATAAATCTCACACTTAGGGGCAAGAAGTTGGAACTTGAAAAAAGTGTGTCAATATTGATACTACCAATGCATATATAAAATAATTTATGATGATAGGGGAAAGATAACCAAGGCCCAACACATAAATTACAATGGAATTATTGGCATCTATGAATAAGTGTTGTAACATTAGAAGGTGGAGTGTGAGAACATGTTTGGGCAAGTCCGATGGGTTAGTGGCATTTTGGGGATGAAAAAATGAGGATTTGTTATGCACATTTACAATTATAATTGATATGTTATGTATACTTATGGCATTGTACATAAATATTTTTCAAATGTTTCAAATTAAATAAAATAACTATGGATTTAAATAATGTTTAATATTAAACATATTTGTATTCACTTTTGTTTCTCTTCTACCTTGAAAAAAGTGTTTCGCCACATTTTGTCTAAATTAGGTATCTGATTTTGGAAATATATATAAAAAATAGACCATTTAACATGATACACTAATAATCATACACCATTTTTAATTAAAAAAGGGGTTCATACACTACGCGTTATTTTTAAATGATCTCTCTATCTTCAAATGTGTGTTGGTTACATTCCTAGTTGATTTGAAATGTTAGGCACTGCAACAATATATTAATATTGATTTAGTTAAAAATTTATCCAAATATCATCTGGTGATTGAGAGGCTTGTACATTTTAAACATCATTTTCTATAATTAATTTCCATTGGTAATGTTGGTAATTTTTTGAATGCATTGTTCTTTGTAAAATCTAAGTGTTGTACCTCAATGATTGTGCTAAAATTTTCTTTTTTTTCAAAAACAAACAATCCAATTTGATTTATGTTTGGAAAATTTCTACTGACAAGTGTGTATATTGACATTTTTGTAAAACTTTATAATAATTGTCTCTTTATTTCATATTTTTTTCTTGTACAAAAATTTCATACACACCATTCATCGAGCTTCTGGTAGTTAGTGTTAATTTTAGTTGCAATTTAAGTTTATTTTCTATATTTACACTTTGTATCAATTTAGGAACATATTTCCACTTAGATGGATTGAGAGGGTATGTAAAATAACATTGACCATGTCACCCTTGTTGGTGAAAAATAATGCACCTTGCGTTCAATAAATCATATCAATAATAAAATAGGAAGGACAATTCAAAAAGGTGGGATACATAATTCTAAAAAACAACAAATAATAAACTCTTCTCACTTTATGCTTCTTTGGACCAATGGGGGCACACTTTAACTAATTATTCAGTGTTTGTGACTAACATATATTTATTGGGCTCAAAAATAGAATTCCACAAGTAAAAGGGATCTTACTAATGCTTGTCTATCCAATTATTTGTCACTAACACTCTCAAACGTCCATTTACACAACTTACATATTAGGACTAAAATCATGAAAGATTGTCATATGAATCCAAACCCATGTTATAATTACAATAGACATTTATAGATGTGCATTTTAAAATAAATAAGGTAACATATATATCATAAATATTGAAACAAAAATAAGAAAATTTCATAAGTTTTTCATAACTTAATATGCAAAATTATCTAAACTTAAAATGAAATGATTATTATTAAATTTTGATACAATCTACCTAGATTTTACTTATTCCATTGGGATAAAAAAATGAGCAATTAATTTACAATAAATCTTAAGAGAAATGTGTGAAAATATGATATACATTCAAAACTAAGGAATATAAATGTAGTTATCCCATGAATGACAACAAACCAGACATGTTTGAAAATAAAACTTTTGTTTCCATTAATGATAATTTTTTATTTACATGAAATACTTCACTTGCTCATAACTTTTAAAATAAATATGAGGATAAATTTTAATTAAAACAATTCTTTTTAAACTCATAGGGCATGGTATATGGTAGATCCAAGGATTTTTACAATCTTAAAAGAAACATATTTAAGGAACATACTTTTATCTAATGACCATAAACCTAGCCTATAACAACTATTAAGAGAACTAGAATAATTCCCTTCACATTTGACCCTTTCTCCCCACGAGCCCCATTTTTATATAACCTCAAGATAAAAATACCAATTCAAGAAATATTTCCCCACTAATTATTCTTATCATCCAAGAAATTATTAACACAAAAATATTATTAAAATCATTCTTTGTAATTATAAAAATGGAAAGCATTTTAAAACATTAAAATATAATAATAGGATGCCCATGGTTGGAACCAATAAAACCTATTCATAATTAGGAAGATAAGATAATTGTAATAAAAATTGGTAAGTCCTAATTCAACCATGGATACAATAAGAGACAAAATAATTGGAGAAAAGTATATATGCAATCAAAAATTCACATGAGCCAATTTGCATACACTTTGTATTGCTTTTTCATTAAAACCTCTAATCATATTCAATTTTCAAAATATTATAGTACATGGCTAGGAATGAAATTTTTGGAGCATTCTCTTTGTGCCTTTTCAAATATCAACACCAATGGACTAAAATTTTACATAAAATTTTATAGACCTCAACAAAAAAACTATTGCCATCAATTTGGTCTATAGGGGCAGCACCATTTCCATAATCATCCTTACATTTAACATTTCATAAAATTTAATTGAGTAGAGGAATGCCTTGACTATTGGGCATTGTATCTAATAAACAAAACTCAATAAACACACAACTAGATAAACTAGTAATTTCTCATTAAAACATGAAAATGCAATGATATATGAAGGCTTAAAAATATTTCCTATAGACTTCTACTAGGAAAAAACATTTATGAATTTCATGAATTTTTTAAATTTATAATTATATATATATATATATATATATATATATATATATATATATATATATATATATATATATATGAATGAGATAGTGACAAATTGAATGATGTATCAATAATAAGCATATTCACAAAACATGAAACACCTATTTACATCATTAAAATATTTTCCAATATTAGGTCTGATTTCATATATCTTTTAATCACATCATAACCAAAATATATGTCCTTATAATGACTTCTCAATGTAACCAACATAGGGACATAATTAATCTATATTATCCCCATCAATTCTATTTCTATCTCACTTTATTTCCCTATTTAGATCCTCACTCCAAAATTCTTGCTTTCATTTCTTATGAGGAAGGTTTGGAAAGAGGTTTATCTCTTGTGACATGTTATGATGTATTTCTCTATTTCTCATTTATATGAAGTCTCTCTCTCTCTCTACGAAGGTTATTTTTGTGCCCATCATGAACTTATTGGAACTGATGAGCTAGTGGTTTTGTGTACTTGATATTACCCTATTATGTACCTTGTTATAAACATCTACCATACACTTTTGGAAGAATGATAGTGTTTCAAAGGTGCTTGTTGTTGTGAAATATTTCTCAACAATATCCCATGTTTTGCATCTCAAAGCTTAGACATCATAAAATTGATCACTAATAGGGATATATTCATATAATTAAAAACATCCTATTGCAAATGTTGATAAATAAAAAACCAAATGAGTATGAGTAAAGACATGTCTTACTTATTAGCCTCCCTCATTTTTTTTCATTATCATTCACTAAATCTATTGATTTACCTTCATTTATAGGGTTTGATCCTTAAATATCCATACTTGATTCACCTTCATCTAGAGGTTTTGATCCTCTAACATCCATATGTGCTTCACCTTAATTTGCATTTATTGCTCCATTATTTATGCACTGTATATTTAAAACATATTATCTAATTGAGACTTTAAAAATTTGGTAAACAAACACAATAGAAGTGGGAAAAAACTCTACATTATATTCTATATCATTATTGTTGATGGGCTTACTCACACCCTCCCCTGCATCCTAGATAACTCCCTCTCTTTCTATCTCTCTCATTAGCTCCACTTTAATGACATGTTTACAAGTTTAGCCTTGGAGTGAAAATGGATAATTACACATTGACATGGATGGTGTTGTATTATAGATGTAATAATTCAATGTCTCATATATTTGAATCCATACCCAAGTTGTATGAGTGTCACTATTATAAAAGGTGACATCATATTCTATAATTTAAAAATCCTTAACCCATGAAATATTTTCAAGTCTCTCTAATTTTAAATTATTGTAGAATCCACTATCTTTGCATATTTTTTTCCACCAATACTATATGTAAACAACTATGGGTTAGTTGGTAAACTAACCAATCCACCTTACGATGTATATAATTCCATATGGTACTCAAGATGAATATTTGCAGGTGTGAATAATATAATTCTATGGTTGTATTTTTTGTGCCTAACATGTTTAAGGGTATGACAATATCATGACCACATTCCAACCCTGTGAAGCTAATGTTACTCCCAATATTCAACAAAATTACCCTATGTGTATTGATACTTGTCTACAAACTTTTTGGACTCCTTATTTTCCATGTCTTCAACAATGGAACTATGCATTATGTACCCAATTTTACTGGACATCTCATGACTTAAATCATATTGTCTCACCATTGCTATCAAAGTCTTCAACCATGTATGGTGCACATTCCAGCTGTATAAATAAACTTCATAATTGAAAGTTTCCCTATATAACATAATATCCTTATAAGACTTTGAAATATAAGGTGATAATGGTATATATACATTCAATGTAAAAAAATTATTATACATATACAAATAATAAATATGCACCTAATAGATTTGATCTCCACGTTCACATCATCTATCATGAAGGTGTTTATTTTCCACTTAATGCCTTTCAAATTTACTTTATTTAGATGTATTTTCATCCGTTGTCTATTATTATTAGTACACGACCATGACATAATCACCCATGATATGGTATTCCTTGGTGTTCAGAATCAAACACCAATAATGTGTACAATTGAAGATGTACCAAAATATAAAACATAAGTGAGCTTTTAAGTTAAGAAATATCTATTGCATCTACTACTATTAAAATAATTGAAAGCATACCTTAATTCTATTCATGTCAAACATTGAATCTATTGCCAATAAGTTGCCTTTCTCAAGTTTCAATAACCAATCCATCTATTATGGGAGTTAGATGCCCAATATGAAGCAAATTTATCCATCCTCATCAATCCCTTCACCATTGTATCCTTGATAGACAAACCACTTGTCAAAATTTTCTAGTGCTCAATTTTAAACACTTTATACATAATTAGGACTATACACATATTTTTCTTGGACATTTATTTAGTGTTCTCTATTATATATCTCAGCCTTCCTTAGTAAATCATCATGTTGTGTTTTTTCATTAAAAAATACAACTTTATCATGTACCATCTCACAATGTTTAAGATGGATAACATTAATAGATATTCTTAATAATAAAATCCTATGAATGCATTCATTTAGTTGGGGCTAATGTAAAGAGCAAAAAAATATTTCTTCCTTGAACTATTCATATTATTGTTTGTGGCAATGATTTCCATGAATGTTAACATCTTATACTTGATTGTATATGAGAAACATATGATCAAGTCTAATGATAATTTGATAAATGATGAAATGACACTAATAGCCACACCTTATATGTTTTCAGCCCCATCAGCTACATTTTCCCATCTTTGACACTATAGACTTATCTTTTGGCATGGCATCAATTTATCAAAAGTATTTGGGCCCATATGAACACAAATAAGAGTAACATAGGATAATTTTTTTTGGATGCCATAAGCAATATATAGCCATATCTAGATCATTAATAAAGAATTCAAGTATATTACTACTAGATGAGATAACTAATGCAATAGATACTCAATCAGATAAGTTAGTTCAGGAGGCTCAGATCGAGTTATGGTGGGAAGAACAAGAATAGTTATATCTCATAGATTGATAAAAATTTATAACTCTGAGTGCATAACAATTATTAAGGGTGAGAGGATTTTTTAGTAGGGAAGTCACCCTGTTTTGACAAGTAAAGGTGAAAAATAGTGAGTATTTTAGATACAAAAATATAGTTCAAGTTGAATAAGTAAATATTAATGGATGTAAATAGAAAACTAAATATACCCTAAATCTATCCAATTTACTCATTTTTGATAATATGTACTAGTATTCAAATGCAAAGACATAAAAATTATTACTTCCACTAAAGTTTTGTAAATATCCACATACTAAATTTGTTCCCACTAATAAGAAAAGTATCAAACCACAAAATAGATATGTATTAAAGTTTTTAGGATCACAGAAATTAGTATTAAATTAGGATAAACAAGTATCATTTAAAAAAATTTAATGAAAACAATTCAATTTTAGTTTTGAAGTAATGATTTCATGATATGTAATGGGGTGAACACACAATATACAAGAAAAATTAGTAATTAGGAGTGAAGGGGGCAAGACTAGACAGCATAGAAGACGCTACAGGTGTGTTTTTTACTGTAATGATATCCTTTTTCTCCTTCCTAGCCTTTTTCCCATCTAGTTCAATTTCATGAAATAGGGGTTCTACAGGGGATATCATAATTACCTTACATAATAGGGGATAACACACTTTTCCTATTCTATTTAAACCTGGATATGTAAATGTATTACCAATGTGTATACATGTTCATTCTAGGAGGTGACATGGATTTTAATTTGGTGGAAATAGGCCTTGGGAAAAGGAACATCTAGGGGTAAACAGTGTCATGGGCCTCTCCATCCACATTAAGTTCCGTTGGTTAGTTGAATGTCAAAGAGTCAACATTTATGTTGACAAAACCTACTGACACTAGCATTAACTTAGTTTTTACATGTTGGGTGATATCTCCCATAAAAACATATATTTTTTAAATTTATAAATATACTTTACTACAAAAATCTATGATAAATCACACTATGGATTATTTGTGGTGATAATGCATATCATTCAATTTTGTTTGGTGGGTGGTCATGATGAATGCACATAACTATCACTCAAAAATTGTATTACATTAAATCACTCTAAATTTAATCATACATTTGTATATTATGTCTCTAATTTGAAACTTTTGTTGTTAAAAATGGCAAAGAGAAGTTGGTATGAGAAAACCTCAAGTTTTGATGATTCTGTAGAAGGAAATAAGAGTATTGGTGAACCAGACAATGAGAGGAGTGATGAAGATGAAAATGAGGACAACCATGAATAAAGTATTGTAAGTAATGAGAAACAACAATACCCAAATATAAATTTAGAATAAAATTTAGATGAATTTGTAATAAAGAAGCCCAAGGTTTCTTTGCCTATAGTTGCTACTTCCCAAACCCCCAATAACATTTTTGATATGCAATATTCACTTATCTATGCCTCTATATCTCTTGAATATTAAAAGGATAGATATGATCATTTCCATTACCTAAAATTTAAAACAAAATAAATCACTAAGGAAAATAAGAAAATAGTAGAAGATATGTGGAAGATGATAGAGGAATCTGATTTAACCTTTTAAGGTTTTTACAATGAGAATCCTATGTTTAGATTAAAGGACTGAGATGTCTAAATTAGTTAAATAAATATGTAATAATTAAGTATTGATTTGTTATAGTATTTTCCCTTATTTTAATTTATATAAATAATAATAATAGGAATAAATATAGACTTATTTGAAAACTAACTACCATAGATGATCTAGGTTCTAAAAGTTGAGATCTAGGCAGTTATGAGTGTCATCAATAGGATTATTGTGTTTGTTTGTTCACTGGATAGTAGCAGCCAATATGAATAGTAGCACCATGTTTTTATAGTGTCCTCTAGGTGGTGATAGTGTCCCCTTTATGAGACTATTGTTTCTTTTTGGGAGCACCTACACATGTGTTTTTAGGTCATGTTATTGTGTACACAAAACCTAGAGCTTTGTGTTGTGCCTAGACAACCTGATTTAATTTGTAAACTATAATCCTCCTTTCAAGTATGGAATGAGAAATAATTATGAGTTTTCTAAGAAGATAGGCTATATATCCTCAACACCCCATTGTGAAGAGAGTTACCTACATACCAATAGTCTAAAAAGGGATCAAGCTAGATGGTAGTTATCCCACCTAGTGATTGATGAAAGTATAAGTGAATTATATAGTGAGAGAGGACTTGGATGCCTTGAATTTGATTGAGCTTTGAAATGTTTGAAGATTGGGCTTAGGGCTATTTGATACATGGGCATCCTTATATACCCAAAAGTGTATTCAATTTTGGTTTGAAATTGATTTCTAGGTCTTTTATAGGTCGATTAGGTTCTAATTTAGTCTTATGAGTGACCTAGGTTATCACAAGTTGCATAAAATTTGAATTATGGAGTTTCCCTCCAAAACTCCCACTATTTGAATATTTGAATTTTTAAGCCTTGTGGAAGGGTTTCCATGCATTGTATGAAAGTGGAAAGGTTTAATAACTTGTTTAATAGGGTATAATATGTATTAAGTGTATTTAAAGGTTATAAACATTTTCTTTAGTCTATAAACATAGTCATATAGTATTCATAGTGGGGAAACATGAAATTTGGTAATGTAATTCCAACCACTTCTACGTGGGAAACATCCAAGAATTAGTTATGCCTCTTGGAGTAGTTGTGTAGATTCAATTTTTGATGTTGTCATAGTGATTTCCATTCAAATATTATAGTTAATGAATATGTAATCAAAGAAATTTGATGAATATGATGACTATGATAATGAAATTCTGAGTGCTTTTGACATTGCATGGTTGTGAACAAAGATTATGATGTGTGTTTGGATCCTCAACTGATAAGTGGTTTAATATTGTGATTGATTTTGGTTGAGAAATTGTTATAATCACTAAATTTATTTAGGAACATTTTTGAGAAGACGCAGATGGTCTCATTTGTAGAGACAGCTAAGCCTGATCGTAGGGAGTATGCATATACAGTCTTGTGTAAACAATTTAGTTTGGTGTTGGTCCTTTTGCTATGGAATTATATGGAGATATATAATTAATAAACACGTGATAATAGATAGATTGTATTTGTTTCAATATTTAATAGTTAAATACTTAAACTTGTTCCATTATAGTGAAAACTCTATTCATTATTAACCCTCTATCCATAATACAAAGTTATGTAAAACTAGGAATTGTTTGATCTTGAATCTTGTTTGATTAAAATGTGAGAGATAAGGATTTAATTTTGTCTTGAGAAAAACTTTTGATGTGGAAATAACCCTAATATATGTTCTAAAGACTATTGGTAAATTTTGAACAATAAAATCCCTACTACCCTATTTCTGTCATAGGTTATAGTCAGGAAAGACTGAGTTTGTGAGATTGTAGATGTTTTATGAGTTAAGGGAGTCTGATCATTGAATGAAACATTTTAAGTGAGCCAATCCAAAACTTTTAAAAGGATTATTTTTATTTTAAACCATTCCTAAACCAAGATATTGAATATAGACCACTCTCAGCCTGTTTAGTGTTCCCAAACCCTACCAACTAGGGTTTTGTCTATTAGAAGAAAATTAAGCTTTGAAAATTTTCAAAAACTTATAATATTTTGTATTTATAAATTCCCTAAATGATTCAAATATTTTAAATATTTTACAATACCTTTATTATGGACTTCTAGTAGGTGGTCTTAGAAAAGGGCTAAAGAAAGCCTAATTTGGAAGGCTACAAAGGTGAAAGTGGACCTAAGAAGTGAGATATGTCTTGAAATTTGACCCATAGGTGTATTTCAACAATAAAAAGTATTTTATAACATTTAAAAGTCATAATTATTGTTACTTTTCTATACTAATCTATTTTCGAGTAGAAAATGGGTACTAGGAAGGCTAGTGGAAATGGTAGAGTTGCATAAGTGCAAGGTAAGGTGTTGAAAATAGTGTTAATATTTTAGTGAGGGTTATTTAGATTATATTATGATAAATATTAAGACTTTTTATTCGCTAAAAAATCCTAAGATTCAACGCTCTGGTTTGATGAGTGGGTTATTAAGCCTAAAACTAGGAAAGTGAACCTTTGTTCAAAGGACAAGAAAAAAAATTGTTCAAGCTATTCATCATTTAGTATGAGATTGTAAGGATGGTTATAGGATAAGATAAAGGGTATAAAATTGTATCAAGATAAATTCAACCTACATCAGCTCAAATAATGCAATATAATGTGACTAATTTGGTCATTGAAATGAGGAACATGCAGGCTAGAATGGTAGCCATGGAGATAGTTAAAAGAAGAAGGGTCATAGCTGATGATGATAGTGATAGAGAAGATGAATCTAATAGAGTATAATAGGAGGAATAAATATAAGAAATAATGGATGAGAGATTAATCAAATCCATGATGAAGATGGGCTCAAAACCAAAGCTAGATGTGCCAATATATGAAGTCAATCTAAATCTGGATGAGTTGGTGGATTGGATAACAGCCATGTACAAGTATTTTGAGTATGAGGAGGTGGATGAAACTAATAAATTGAAATATATAGTCATAATATTGATATGACATACTTCTTTGTGGTGGGATGGAATCCAAGAGGAGAGAAGGAGAAGAGGTAAATCCAAAATCCAGTCATGGGATAGAATGGTGATGAAGATGAAGACAAAGTTCATGCCCAAGGATTACCACACACATTTTTTTATGAGGTTACAAAATATTAGACAAAAGGATCATTTATTGAATGAATATACCGAAGAATTTCATAGATTGATAATCAGAATAGGCCACTTGGAAGAAGATGATGAGAAGTTAGCAAGGCATCTGAATGGTCTCAAGTTTTCCATACAAGATGAGATCAATATATTTACTTTGAAAAAAAAATATGAATAATACCAATAAGCCTTGAAAGATGAGGAGAAGTTGGCAAGAAGGCATAGACAACAAGCAAGAGGAAGAGGTAAACATGTGAGAGGAAGAGGAGAGTATGACAACAAGAATGCATATGAAGAAGGTGAAAGTAGTGGACAAAGACATGAAAAATAGAAAAAAGGTGGTTATATAGGTAGGATGCCATATTAAAGAGGTGGATATGATAGAGGAAGAGGGACTACTAGTTTCATACGAATTTTTTTCAAATGCAACAAGTATGCAGGGCATAAGTATTAGGATTGTCCAGAAGAGCAGCAAGAAATGAGTTATTGGAATCATAGAATAACTCAAGTGGTGTAGCCCACAGAGGAAGAGAGTTTTGGATAAGATTAATGTATAGAGACACCTGAAGAAGGAGAGTCACTCTTGATGAGGAGGGCATTGTTGAAGCCACCAAAGGAGAAAGAACCTACACAATGAAGAACACTCTTTAGGACAACATGTAACTCCCATGGTAAATGTTTTAATATGATAATAGACTCAAGAAGTATATACAACTTGGTTTCAAATGAGATGGTAAGCAAACTTTGTCTTAAAATATTTCCTCATCCTGTAGCTTACAAAGTTTTTTGGCTTCAGAAAGGATAAAGTGTACTTTTTAATGAATAGTGTTTAGTATATTTTTAGATTAAAACCTATAGGGATTAGGTCATGTGTGATATCATCTCTATGAATTTTTTTCATGTATTTCTAAGAAGGCCCTGGCAGTTTGAAAAGTTAACTATTCATGATGGGGTGAAGAATACCTATTCTTTGGAGTACAAGGGAGTCAAGAATACATTATTGCCTTTGAATAATGATGACAAAGTTGTTGGTGTATTTTCTAAGGTATTTGTTTCAGGTTATAAATATTTGGTACAAAATTATGATGAAGATTTGAATATGGATGAATAACCCAAGGAGATTGAAGCAGCGCAAGTTGAGAAATGTGAACCTATGCCAAGTAAAATTTATTCAAGTAAGTTTGTGAATGAATTATTTTCAATTTTCTCTTAGAATTTGGTAAAAATTTATAGTTTTGAACTCATAGAAGTCATGATAGGCAATCTCCAATGCATAAAAGAAAGTCTTGAAAAGGAAAGAGATGAAAAATAGATGGAAGATGTACAATAGGTCCAAGAAGGACAACCAAGTGAATGTAATGGCATGAGAGTGTTGATTAAATATCATGATAATGTGAATGATAACATGTATTCATTGTATATAAAGGAATAAAATGGAAGTTATGAAGATGATAGATAGTAGAAAACCAAGTATTTATGCAAGCAAATGGCATATAAGGACCAAATAGTTTATATGTATGAGATGGAGTATACCAAGAAGGGAGAATGGTGAAAGATTAAAATTTTTATAAGTAGTGCCTTATGGAAGGAAGGTTTTAATATATCAGTTTTAAGGAGTGGAATCATGGTTTGCACACCCAAATCAAGCACCAAAAGACATCAGCTATGACTTCCTTAAAAGGTTTGTTGCATATGTAGGTATACCAATAAAGAAGAAGAACCAAAGGAGGCCTAATTTTGGGGCCTAAGAATATGTTCAACTATATTAGATTAAATAATAATAAACAACCTTCTATTATGAGGTATAATGCAGCTAAGGAGGAACATACACCAAGTTGACATATATGGCAAAAATGTTTTAGCTTGGTAGTATGATGCAGGGGCATCCTTATGGACCCTAAAGTGGATTAAATTTTGGTTTTAAATGGTATTTTATCTATTTTATAGGTATATTAGGTAATAATTTATTATTGGGAGTGATCTAGGTTATCACAAGATGCATAAAATTTGAATTATGGAGTTTCCCTCCAAAACTACCACTATTTAAATATTTAAATTTTTAAGCCTTATGGAAGGGTTTCCATGCATTTTATGAAAGTGAAAAGGTGTAAGAAATTATTAAATATGATCCAAGATGTCTTAAGTATATTTAAATTTCATAAACATGTTCTTTAGTCTATAGGCATAGTCATATAGTATTCATAGTGGGAAAACATGAAAGGTGGTAATGGAATTCCAATCACTTCTACATGGGAAACATCCAAGAATTAGTTATGAATCTTGGAATAGTTTTTTAGAGTAATTTTTTGATGTTTTAATATTGATTTTTATTTTAATAGGATAATGAATTAATATGTAATCAAATAAAGTTGATGAATAAGATGACTATGATAATGAAATTCTGAGTGCTTTTGACATTGCATGGTTGTGAACAAAGATTATGATGTGTGATTGGATATTACCCTTATAAGTGATTTAATATTTTGATTTATTTTGGTTTATAAATTTTTAAAATAATTAAATTTATTTAGGAACATTTTTGAGAAGAGGCAGATAATCTCATTTGTAGAGACAACCAGGCATGATGGTAGGGAGTATGCATATATAGTCTTGTGTAAATAGTTTGGTTTGGTATTGGTCCTTTTGATATTAAATTATATGGAGAGATCAGATTAATACACATGTTATAATGTATATAGTGTATTTTTTTCAATATCTAACTGTTAAAGGCTTAAACTTGTTCCATTATAGTGAAAACCCTATTCATTACTAACCCTTTATCCATAATACAAAGTTATGTAGAACTGGGATTTGTTTGATCATGAATCTTGTTTGATTCAAATGTGAGAGATAAGGGATTAATTTTGTCTTGATAAAATTTTTTGAGGTGGTAATAAACATAAGATAGTTTTTTAATACTATTTGTAAAGTTTGAACAATCAAAACCCTGCTAACCCTATTTTTGTCATAGGTTACAATCAGGAAAGACTGAGTTTGTGAGATTACAGATGTTTTGTGAGTTAAGGGACTCTAATAAATAAATTAAAAAGTTTAATTGATCCAATATATAAATTTAAAAAGTATTATATTGATTTAAAACCATTCCTAAACTAATATATTGAATTTAGACCACTCTTAGCCTATTCAGTGTTCACAAACCTTGCCAACTAGGGTTTTGTCTATTGGAAGAAAAGTAACCCTTGAAAATTTACCAAAACTTGTAATATTATGTATTTATACATTACCTAATTTATTAAAATATTTTTAGTACTGTACAATACCTATAGTATGGACTTCTAGAAGGTGGTCTTGGAAAAGGGCTAAAGAAGGCCTAATTTGGAAGGCTACAAAGGTGAAAGTGGACCTAGGAAGTGAGATAGGTCTTGAAATTTGACCCATAGGTGTATTTTAACTATGAAAAGGATTTTATAACATTTAAAATTAATAATTATTGGTAATTTTCTATACTAATCTATTTTTAGGTGGAAAAGGGCTACAAGGAAGGCTAGTAGAAATGGCAGAGTTACATGAGTGCAAGGTAAGGTGTTAAAAATACTGTCAAGAGTTTAGTAATGGTTATTAAGACTATATTATGATAAATATTAATATTTTTTATTACCTAAACAATCCTAATATTTGGTGCTTTATTTTTATTAGTGGTTTCTTAAGCCTAAAACTAGGAAAGTGAACCTTTGTTCAAAGGACAAGAAAAGAAAACATGTGCAAGCTCCGCATCACTATTGTAGATGGTAGTATGAATAAGTAGGGTAGAATAGGGATCAAATACATTAATTTTTCTCAAATTTGTCTTTGGTTTGAATATATTTTGCATCTCTTCTCCATCTAGTGAATAGAGGTCTATTAAACTTATATTTATAGGGTTATGTTGCTTGTGTAGATAATAAAATATGCTTAGGCTAACCTTAGGAGGGGAAAAAAATTGAAAAATTATCTATTGGGAAGATCTGTGTCTAAGGATAGTAGTTCCCAATTGGGGACACTAGCACCATATGGCTATAGTGTCCCAAATGTGGCTCTAATGTCCTCTTTGTAGACTATTGAGAAAACCGGATTGGGATTTGGGAATATAGTCTTAGGAATTTATTTTGATAAAATATAAATTAATGTGTTCTACACAATGACTAAAAAATTATGTCTAAGGCTCTATAATGGGTCTATGGATAAGATAGGAATAGGGTAACTCAAGCGACACTCTTAGCATCCAATTATCACTTTTAGGTAATTGCATTTGCCCCCCTTTATGCTAGTAATGTAGTAAAGCTAAATGACTAGTATAAAGGAAAAATAAGCATAATTATACTTAACTTGGAATTAAATCCCATGTAGTTGATTCTGAGTATGTGAATTTGGGTTTTTGTATGTGGAACATGATCCAAAGTAATTTCATGTAATGAAACATGCAAAAATCAATCCTTACTTAAGAAATGATCAAAAGCAAAAGACTATGATGGAATAAATTAACTAAGTAAAGCTAAGTAAAGAGAGAGGAAAGGAATGAATACACCTCATTAAGTATGTGACCAATGCATGAACATGGTGACAACCTGTGTTTGAGAGTTTACATAGTGATCATATTATTGAATAGTTTGGACTAAGCTGATGGCTTTCTTAATCCTCATATGGGTGGCTCAAGAACTCAATATATTTTTGACTCCATCATTGCCCACCCCTACTCAGTGGATCTTGATCTTTGTGAATATATTGGATAAGACTATGTGTCTAACCCTCTCATGTAGGTGGCTCAATAACTCAAGTAGGCCATGACTCCATCATTGCCCACCTATGTGAAGTAGATTTATCTATAATTGTACTATGAAAAGTTTTCAAAGTATCTAAGTGTAATCTAATTATGTATTCATCTATGTAGGGATTTGAGTACATTATGTGCCTCTAGAACACTTGAGAATGCCAACCACTGTAAATTGAGTAAGGCGTGAATTTGGTGACAACCTAAAATGTGATAACAATTATATACAATGTAGAGAATGACATAGAGTTTTCCATTCCATCTAATCAACATGTGTGTAGTTGATTATATGGAAACTAATGTGTCACACACATGCCCCCAATTTGGTATCTAACTATATTAAATATGTAATAACTAAATCTATGTAACTAAACTAAATTTGGGAGTGATCATGTCGCACATGACGCCCCCAAATGTCATCAATTGATATGAATCTGAGTTAAAATGAATGTATCTAAACTAAATCTAAACATAACTATCAAACCTATGACTGTATAAATTTTTACTATGCCTAGTGCAATGTCTAAAAGATTCAGGTTGTCTTGAAGCTGAGGCTACTATATAGTAGCACCCTATAGTGGATAGAAGTGCCCTGTAGTGATAATGTCCCAATCTAGGTGATAATGTCTTCTTGGACTCATTTTTGAGTGATCTAAACTAAATTTTGAGTCTTTGTTATGTTATGTGTCTACCCTGAGTCTGATGTCTAAAATTAAGCTTGTGTGCTAAAATGTATATGTGAATAGCAATGTAGGATCCTGATCTCTATGAGAAACCCCTATGAATTCCCCCTCTTTTGAGGGTAGTTGTCAAAACTATGTAATAAATAACCTCTAAATAATTATCTCCATAAAATGTGTTATCCAAAGCATGTGCATGATATTCTAATATAATTTACAAACATAACATTAGAATGTAAATGAATTTGAGCATAAGTAAGTATTATAAGATGTATGTTGTAGTCTAGCATTTCACAAAGGTGTCAAAATAGATGTAATCAATGTGTATGAGCAAATATGAGTAAGTATGTATGGGTATGGGGCATGATGTCAATAATGTCACCCAAGTAGGAAGTGTAGATGCATGAGATCCCTCATGGCATCAAAAATTGGTGTGTGTGTGTGTGTGTGTGTGCTTGCACGCATGTGCATACCAAAAAAAAAGTGGCATGGTGTAGAATCATACAAGGAAGCATACATATAATTACATGAGGTACACAAATGATAGGACAAGGGGACATAATATAAGGTACATGGTCACATGTCACTAAATCTAATGATGAATACATACAAGTACATGTCTAAATGTCCACATACATAAGCAAAAAGTAATTTGGCATAGATCCACATAGAAATACATGTTTAAATGTTTGAATATATAAGAAGGACAACACACACAAGGAACATGGGCACATGTCTAAGGCATATAAATAGAGAATTTATGTAGAGCCAAAGAATAATTGCATATTCAAATTCCCTCAAAGATGGAAGAAGCATAGGAAACATAATCAAGTCTAATATAGGAAAACTAGAAATGAAAGCATGTATAACTATGTAGTAAAAATCTATATAGATGATAGTATGCATATATATACTGAGTCTAACTAGTGATAATCAGCAAAAAAATCTGCGCAATGAGCATCAATGATCAATATCAAGATAAACCAATGTGTAATTGGAATGTATAGTATGTAAGATAGAATCTGGTTATAGAAATTGTGTATGATATTCCCCCAAGTGGGTGGATGTATCAATATATAAACCTAGATCAGTGTAAATTCCCCCATGGGTAGATGATATCTAGTCTAGATTGGTGCAGTGGACTGGAGTCCTATATGGAGTCTTCAAACACTTGACAAGAGCAAGTGAAGCAAATGTGTATGATAAAAACTGGCTATACTAGGATAGCTATCAATATGCAATATATGGCAAGTAGTATAAATGTAAATATAGCAATGCATACAATCTATAAAAAAAATTGTTTTTGAATTATTGTAAAGGTTTTTGTATTTTGACATATTATATTGTCTTTATGTTTTATAAGTATAAACTATGTACAAGCAAATGAAAATAAACTATGTACAATAAGTGAGGGAGAGAAGGAAGAATATTCAAGGTTAGGAACCATACTAACCAATGAGTCTCATTGGAGACTCAATATCACTATGACCTATGTTGAATAGGGGAACTATGATCATGTTTTTGGTGTGAAAGGGTAACTAAGAGCCCATAATCTACTATGGTATATAATTTGAGTTTGAAGATGCCTGAGTAGTGATGTTATGATATTATGCCATTGATTATGATGCCCTGTGAACTGTAGGGGTCTTAGGAACCCATATGGTAAAATTAGAAGCTATAGGTAATGTAGGTACTTTTTTCTAATAACCACTAGAGCCCAATATAATTTTTCTTGATGTAAACTAAGTATAAGAAGGTCCTCTAGAATATGTGATGTATCTCTAATTTAGTGCAAGTTGCAATGTGGGATGCAACTTGGACTTTAGTGCATGTTGCATTTCTAAATGTGATTTATTTTCTAAATAATAAAACAACAAAGCCTATAATAGTTACTTACTAACTAAATAATCTCAATACATAATTGTATAAATAGAAATTTACATCAATAGTGTTGTATCTCCCCTCTCATTATGTTATCTTGTCAACATATATGAGGCTCTTTGTAATTCCTTTGATTTTTAATATCATTTTTAAATCAAAAAAAAAAAAACACAAATCACATAAGTGAATCTAAGTGATATTAATTTGAAGCTCATCAATTAACAAGGTTTTCCATCTAGAAATCATTTGGTTCATTTAGGTGTGGCTTATCCAATTTTCTTAGTTTATGGATATACAAAATGTCTTAATAATATTTTTTAGTTATGCAAGCACATTCAATCTACCTAGAAGAGGATCCACATTATCTTTCAACCATTTTTACCAAAGTTGATTACTTGGAAAAGGGTACTTTTAAGATACTTGGCCATGATACATGCAAAATATTCTCAAATTTAGCATATATTTTGCTTTTAAATTATTTTACAATTATATAAAGAGATAAATAATTTAATTATTGATCATAATATGATGGATGATTATCAATAAATTATTAACATGGTCCAATTAATTTTCAATGTCATGTTATAGATTCAGAGACACACTAAGAAGGTCCAGCTAGAGGTTGAAAAGATATTTTATGTTTACTATGTTTACCTTGTTTGTGTTCCCTTTTTTAGGTTGAAAAGATATTTTTTATATTATAATTGTTTTTTTCCTAACAAGTTAAAAACTTATCTATTTCTACATTTTGTGACTGATAAAATGTTTAATATTATGATATCATCATTTTTTTATGAATAATGATACATAATTTGTAAAATAGTATAAAATAAGAATATATGTGGACAATCAACTAAAGAAACTTTAAAAAAAGGTGTTAGTGTGATAAAGAAGTTTCACCCTGCACCCAAATTTATAAAGATCTTAATGTTTACAATATCTTATAAGTTGTCTATTTTTCACAATTATTTTTAATATTTTTTATTTTATTAAGAAACTGAAAATTTAATGGTCAAATTTTACAATGATTAATTTATATGATTTTTTTTTTTAAAAACCTTCCTCCTTTAGATGTTGGTAATAACAATCACAATATAAAAGACCTCCAAAACATTTTTACAAAATATAAAAATAATTTTAAATAATTTTAAAAAGCAAAAAAATGTATAAAAACCCAGTCAACCTCAAGGAATCTTACTCCAACACTTACTTGAAATTGAAAAATATTTTATAAACACTTTCATAAAATATAAATATACTCTTAAATAATATTAAATTTAAAAGAGTAGAAATATGTATAAGCATCCGGTTAACCTCAAATATCACTACAAATTTTATTGAAAATTGAAAAATATTTTATTATATTTAATAATTTATAAGCCTCTATTATCTTAAAAATATTATTATAAATGTAAAAATATGATAAAATTTATTTTTAATTTTAATTTTATTTTGAAATAATTTATGTTTTTATGGTCAATTTCAATTAATATTTTAATCAATATCATTGAAAATTAAAATGTTGCATATTCAATTTATTGAGTATAATATGGTCTAATAAATATGTCGGTGTTAACTTAATATGTATAGATTTTAAAATTGTTTTGAGGTTAGATTAAATTGGTTTGTAATATTTAACGGTGTTTAAAAAATAAAAATAAATTATTTTTATTTTTAGTTATAAATTATGTTGTGTATGTATTTTTTATATTTCATTTTTTTTAAATATGTTTTAAAATAAATTATATTTTTTAAATTATTTAAGTTAATATCATCATTTAATATGTGTAATGGGAGACATAAAAATAAATACATATTTTATTGTCCTTTGCCTCTCTTTTTCATATAAATACACACTCTCATGTCTTTCAAAAGATATTTTTTTTCTATATACAACTTGTTCTTTACCATATTACAATCCAACCTCAATATTACTTTATTTCACCATTAGTATAGGTTTAACTATGTTTTCTTTTCGAGGTTATTATTTTTCTTTTGTAAGTCTTTTTGAGATAGTTGTGTGACATCTTTAATAGGGAGACTACAACCTAAGTATATAGGACCATTTCTTTCCTTGAACCTTGGTTTTTCATAAAGAGATTGTCAAATTAGGGGTTTATTATTATTGTTATTTACTTAGTTTCACAAATTAAATTGGATTATAATTTTTTATTGTTAGTGAAGTGTATGTATATTCATTATTTGTCTATATTTCTCCCTTTCATTGTTTAAAACTCTTAATCCTACATATAATTCTTCCTCTTTAGTTAGGTTTTTGAGGTTAGTGATATACTAATTTATAGTCTCTATCTCATACTCACCAATAATCCCCATATTCCTTTCTTGATGTTTGATTTATAAAAGTTTGTCTTTTCATTATAAGATTTATAATTTCCCCTTTTGTTTTTTAAACCTACTTTCTTATTGTCCAAAGTTATAAGAAATTCATATTACACTTTCCTATATAATGATAATGTTATATACTTATAAATACACACATCATATAGTATTTGTTCTTCTCTTATCACATTTTTCCATTTATCTTCTGATGTTTTATTAAATTTTTTATTTGTCATTAGTACATATATTTTTTCTATTTTCAAATTCTAGAAATGTCTAATAGCTTATTTAACTATTGTATTCACCAAGTAGCATGAGTTTTCCTCACTTTAATGTTCTTTCACTCTTTTATTAACTTTCAATTTGAATGCATATACTCATTCAGGTCTAGGATATACCTTTTGAGTGTACACCTCAGCATATATAAGTAAGAAAATACTTTTATAGAATAGAATCAACCTATGCTCTTATTTCTCCCTTTTAAAATCCCATGTTATGTGATTCATGTTATAGATATATATCAATCAATCATGTGGCAAGTACCTTATATCTGAGTGTGATGGATATATGATGGCCATTCAACAAAGTATCATCTATCCTATTGATACATTTGTACAACATTCATATCTATATATTGGCATAATTTTTTGGTGTCAAAATATAATAAATTGATAATATGTGAGTACATATGCATTATTATCATCATGAATATGTATCTAAACTTACCGAGGAAATACCTTTTTCTGATTTTAATAAGATATTAAACAAATAATTATTCTATATAATAATATGGCATAAAAATATTCAATCAAAAGAAATAATATAGGTTTTAGATGTGAAAAATTTAATTTTTTCCACATATTTCATGAATTCATAAGCAAATTTATTTTTTTCCTATTATTGTCCTACCATGAGTGCATTTATACATGTTAATTTAAATAGTTATTTCACACAAACTTCTAATATGATAAAATTATTTATTCTATACTTATAAAATAAACAACCATTATGTCACAAGACATCAAGGACCAAAGTATTTTTCTTAAACCATTCAAAATAAAACAAAGGAAGAAGAAAACACCTAGTAGAATTGCTTCCAACACTACTACTAAAACATTTTTCCACCATTTTTTAACATCTTTTTATTCTACCACAAAAAACTGCTACTATAATTATGAATAATCTCTCAAATACCACCACAACTAAAAAGAATAATGGCATTCCTTCAAAGAGAATGGTGAGGAAATTTATTTAAATATTATTGCCATTACAACAAACATTTATAAGTACTTCTTGGTAGGAGAGGAATGTAAAAATAATTCATACTAAACCTCTCATGTGTATAAGGTTCATGTTTATATAGATACACGACTAACCTACTTATAATATATGCTCATAATTTACTCCCCTAACCTTGCCTAAATCATATAATTCATAATAATTTCTCATAATACAAGTACATGTATGTGTGCTCACCTAACCTTTCCTAACTATATGTGCACATATAATGTCATTAATACATCAATGACCCATTTCACATTTACATATGGCACATTACTCTATGTACATAATTTATATCATAAAAGGGTACCAATGTCCTATTTATAATAATACATCATAGTATATTAAATGAATATGGTACCAAAATTTTTACACCTTAATCTCTTGTTTCATCCTAAAAAAGAACTTAATATCCAACTAGACTTTATCAATCACACTATTTTTGGTGAAGATCCTACACACATCATCACTCTATCTCTCAAATAACCATACACAATATCTTCTTAGGATCACCTCACCTCCTCTCTCAACATCATGTCCTAAGACATATGTCTTTATGATAATGTAGATGTATCAGCATGTCAATGTGTTACCCACAATATATCTTATTTATGTTTCTCCTTAATTTCTAACTAGTTAATTCAACTATTATTAACCTACCTTAGCTAATATATTCATCTTTATGCATGTTTACTTCCTCATAATATTCCATATCTCCTACATTGCTTCTCTTCTGAAATCATTAATCAATATCAAGGATAATTTTTTAATAAAAAATTAACCTCAAATAACTCTACCATATCAAAACCCTATCAAAGGTCACTAACATGTAGAACATCTAACCCTTGCATTCAGTTATAACATCTCATCTCCATAATTAAAACCATCTAAAATTAGTAGAATATCAAAACCTATTATCTAGCATGTGAGTGTCCATATGGTACTCATTCCATATAAATATAATGTAATGGTGTTGAGATGATGCAACCATTGAGTATATAGGAACAAAATTTAGATACATAGTTCATTCAAACTAATGATCACTTGTGCATGAACTTGAAATGTGTGAGTATTTATCACATGTTAAACTAATATCCATGTTCCATTTGGGTATGGATAAACTTGATACCACCAACAAATCTTATTGTTGTGATAATCTCTCATGGTCAGGTCATGTGTCTCTACATATTCTAAACACAAATAAAAAAGTGTACAATTATTATGTCATACGCCAAGATCTAATATTAATCATGTGGAATTTATGTTGTGTAAATCAACATGTATTGAAATATATGAACATGACAATGTTATAAATCTATATTGTTCTCAATAACTCTAAAAATTCTATCTCTAGACAATTTGTATGAGCTTTTCTTTCAAAATTTGAGCATATCCTAAGTATATTTTACAATAATTTTGTACACCATCCTCACAATTTTTTTTGAAAAATCATACCATACTCGATATTACAAAAATAATAATTTCATCTTCTAGATGGGCTAGAACTAGAAAGAAATATGATAATACTCCAAATTAAAATATGTGATAAATAAAATCCACTCCCTCATCACTACATTTCCATACCAAAAAATAAATCCATCCCTTCATACTAAAATAAGATAATATACAAAATTACCCAACACAAATGCAACACACTTATATCTTATAAAACATTCATTCATCTAAAAAAAGGCTACACCAAATATATATCATCCACACTTGACTCACACTAACACATCCCACTCTTACCAACCATGTAATTTTATATCTTTTTAATTGGAAAAAAACCTCAAATATGAAACTAGACACAAATGTAAAGATAAATATGTAAATCTAAAGATAAATATGTAAATCTAACATATGCACATTTAGATTTGAAACTTGCACGATCAAGTAATAGTACATCCATACCACTTTTATAAAATTTAGATGAGGACTTCACTACAACATATCATAAACACCACAAATCCTTATTTTAGATAAAAGTAGATAAACCAAACTTTGAGCGATCACCAAATCAACCTCTATCAATAAATTCAATAACTTGGACAAATCAAAATAAACCATGAAAAGTGATAGGATAAACATAAATATGTATATGAAGCTAAAACATATGTTGAATACATCATTATATCCATCAATTTTGATTCTATAAAAAAAAGTGATAAAAAAAGATATGTATATGAAGCTAAAACTTATGTAAAATACATCATCACATCTATCAATTATGCTTCTATAAAAAATAATGAAAAAATATTCTCGTGGGTTAAAAAATACATCATATAGCATCAAATAAGGGGATTGGATGGCCATATTAAAGAATACAAATCCAAAAAAAATAAAATATATATGAAACACATCATGGTGGCCATATCAAAGTATACAAATCTAAAAACATATCATGGTGGCCTATAAATATAGCACATACTCCTTCTATTGCATTACTTCAGTCTACATTGTCTAATAATGAAGATCACATGAAATCAACTAGTATGTTTGACCCTAAATATAAATTAACAATGCCATAAGAGTACCTACAACTAGATATCTACAACCAAAAATTTTATTGCCAAGATCATCCATTCATAACACATATATGTCGGATAAGAACTTCACATCATGAAATACAAAATTAAATTAAATTATAAATCATGAAGCACATAATAAATCCTCAAATCTATATAGATAAAAAAACCATTTGTGACAATATTTTGAAATTCAAATCTCTAAAGTCTATTGAATCACTAGATGAGATTTTAAACAATGAGACTAAAATGTTTACATTAATTTCATTAAGAAATAAATAAGAGACCAACAATATTAGAATAGCATCTAAAAAAGAGATGCTCACACTATCCAAATACCAAGGAGTGAGTTAATAAAGAGAGCTAAGGAGATTTCATAAACCTTCATTAGTACATTACATCCATGAACAATAGATTCCATTTATGTTCAATCATCTACCATATCAGAAAACACATGTGAAATCATCTACTATATAATATAACACATCACACCTAGGATAACACATGACAAAATATTATGTCTCATGATAACACATTACATATGGAAACACATGGAGTTCCTTTATTAGTACATTATGTGAATCCACCAATACTTCTTTTACCCAATAGTGGGAAAGAGGCATATGAATACACCTAGATGCTATCTCTTGCCTACAACAATTCTCTAATACCTTTATAGAAGAATAGAATGGAATCGCGTCTCTCATTGAACCTATCACTTGTGTAAGGAGTATATTTATATAGATACATGACCTACCTAATTATAATAAATGCTCATAATTAACTCATCTATACATGCCCAAACTATTGAATGCATAGAATTATCCCATAGTGCAAGTACATGTATTTGCATTCACCTATCCCTACCTAGCCACATGTGCACATATGATTTCACTAATACATCAATGACCCCATAACACATCTCTATATGGCATTCTAACCCATGGCCCATATTTAAAAAGGGTACCAATGTATTATTTACAAAAAGAAATCAAAGCACCATCATAGTATATTAATATTATAAAGAAATATAATGATCCTATTAGAAAAGATTTTGATCCAAATATAAGACTTATAAGTCACATTTGTCTCAGAATTCTTATCATTATACAATTAATCTAATTAGAATTCGAATATATTTATATTAATTAATTAAAATATAATTGTTTTAAATCAATATTTCAAATCATATTATAATTTGTGATACATTATTAAAATAAAAATTTAATTAAAATATTTTACTAAAAATTTAATTGAATTTTTAATTGAAAAATATAATGTTTCCATGATTCATAATAGTAAAAAATAATTCTAAATAACATTGTATGAGAAAAAATTTACCGTCAACATTTCAAAATTAATATATAAGATAGAAAGAAGAATAAATCTCCTATATAAAAAATCCACTTGGGTATATGATTTTAAATGGGTCCCACAATATAACATAGTTAACAAAATAAAATAAAATAATGTAACAATTAAAAATATGAATAAAATAAAATAAAATAATTTAACAATTTTTTGAAAAAAGAGAGTGTAATCATAATTTAGGTATACCAAGCTAAGTGTGATGAGGGAGGGAGAAAATATGGGATAAATAATTTAATAAAAATTAATAATAAGTTAGGGAGAGAGTAGGAGGAGTATTAAGAGGGGTAAAAATAAAGTGTCACTAATGCTGAAAAATTAACACATTGAATCATTGCGTATGTGAATATGGGTGAATAGGAGTTAATAATAAAATAGGAATAAAAGAGTAGAAGAAGCATTAAAAAAAAAGGTAAAATTAAAATGTCATTATATGTTAAAAATTTAACATGGTGAATAATTGTTTATGTGAAGTTTCAACAATTAATTTTTATTGAGATTTTTGTCACATTTTAATTGAAGAAGTGATCCTCTACCATCACCTTCATGTTTTCAAAATTTATGTGATGGTTAAATGAACACATAATGTTTTGTAGATATCAATTGTTTAATTTTTTTTAATATATTAATTCATTTTAATATTGATATATCTCGTCTTTGGTATCTTATAAGATGCTGAATGCGATAAACCCCACTCTTGACCTTCATTTCCGGCTTGTCTTTCATTGGCATCAATCTTTTTCGAATTTTATTAAGAGATATGAAGATGGGTTTTATTTGTTTCTCTCTGTAATCCTAAAGATCTTGTTCGATATTACATCAATATATTGAATGAAAACTTGTGAGCACTAGGATGATTTTATGTCCTTCAAACCTTGTAAACTATTGCTTTTTCCTAGTATAAAAACTTTGTAAATTTCTTTACTATTATAACCTTTTTTTTTAAAACTACTTTTAAATATTCAATATCTTATTTCAAATGTTTTGTATCAGATATTTTGGATCTTCTAGTAGTTAGAATCTTTAGAATCCCCACTTTTTGAGTTATGTAATGGTGAGAGTTGGTATGTAAGATAATTATTATTCAGAAAATTATTTATGAAAGGTGAAGAAATAATATTTTTATATTTTTAATGGAGGTGAGTGAATTCAAAGCAATTGTTTGATTTACGTGACCTACACCAATTATAAAGAGATTTATAGCTTACATGATAGTGACATTTTTGATTGGATATTTTATATTATTAAAGATTGACAAAGACATTATACAAGATGATTTGATTGTGATAGGGACTCCACATCCAATATATGAATTAAATCATCACTATATTATTATTAACATGAAGACAAAATATTAGATATTTCTAAATTTATATTCATATATACTTATTATAAATATAATATATTCTAATAATATACTATATAAATAAGTATCGTATATATTTATACGTATAAATATTTTTAAATATATATATATATATATATATATATATATATATATATATATATATATATATATATATATATATATATATATAACAATTATATTTAATAATAATAGATTATATTATTATTTATTATATATTAATATTATAAATATAGATTTGTATATACTTTGTAAGTGATTTTTTTTTTTTTTTTTTTATCAAGTAAAGTTTTGTAAAATGAATGAGTGTAAATTAATAGTTGTGCTTCATTTGAAATTCATGCTCATTGACTCCATCTCATTTTTTGTACAGGAAGGGTTAAAAAATAATACTCTTATATTTATGGTGGTTGTGACAACAAAAAATGAGGTTGTCTTTCTTCATATGTCATGGTAATGTGTTGTGTGGGGAGAAGACATTTCATTTCACAACAAGCTTGACCAATAGCAAAGTAGTAGGGAAAGGCAAATCCATGCAAAACGTACAAGTGGTGAAATATTTTAAGGTGATCTCAGTGGTGATGTTGAGGGGTAATGATAGGGCATTTTTGAAGATATCATGTAACAAACTCATATTCAAGACAACGAGTGAATTTCCATGACTTGCATCTATTGCAAAAGGGTCCACAACATGTAGGGTGTCAACATATATGATTTGCAATTATCTATTGTCCAAAGTAAATGAAGATGTCATGAGAACTAATTTAACTTTGACAAGACTCCACATCAAATATGTGATTTAAATAATCATTGTAATATCACTAATATGAGGACAATACATTTATATATATATATATATATATATATATATATATATATATATATATATATATATATATATATATATGAATTATAAATAAAATATATAATAATATAATACAATGTATTATATTATTATATATTTTATTTATTATATATATATATATGAATTATAAATAAAATATATAATAATATAATACAATGTATTATATAAATATTTATATTGTGTGTGTGTGAGAGAGAGAGAGAGAGAGTGAGAGAGAGACACACACACACACACATATACACACACACACATACACATACACACATACATACATACATACATACATACATAAGTATTAGTGTGTGTGTGTGTGTGTGTGTGTGTGTGTGTGTGTGGACTCTAGAATATAATGTTTTGTCTACACGTTAATGGTATTAAAGTGATTATTGAAGTCACACATCAGATGTGAAGTCTTATCATAATTAAATCAGTTCTCATTATATCCTCATTTATTGTAGATAATAAAAAATGATCTCATAATATCTTCATCTATTCTAGACAATAAAAAATGAGCAATCAAAAATGCCGACACCCTTCAAGTTGTAAAACCTTTTGCAATGGATGTAGATCATATAAATCCACTAGTTATCTTGAATTTGGGTCTAGTGTACAATATCTCCTTAAATATTTTGTCATTTTCCTTCACCACCATATCTTAGATCAACTTAAAAGATTTCAACACATATATATTCTATATGATTTACAATTCCTCACTACTTTACCATTATTCAAATTCATCATCAAACAAAATAACTTCTATATACACAACACATTTGCATATCATATAAACAAAATACACACCCTCATTTTACACAATGACCTCCCAAAAAAAACATAAAAAAATATTTTTATTAATGAAATAAAAGTGGGTGGTTGTTCCCCATGTAACGATTTGGTTTATTTGATTCATCTAAAATTTCAATTGTGACGCTAAAACGCTCAGTAGGGACCTACAAAAACATATTTGTTCTAATTGCTAGACAGACTGCACTACAAAAGGCCACGAGAAATCACAGGACGGATGATCCGTGGCGATCATGCCTATCAATCAATTTTGTTTGCGGTGGGTGATAAAGATGAGTACACGTAGCTATTGCCCAACACTTGGATTACATTTTATCACTATTAATTTAACCCTACGTTTGTATTTGTAGGTTGTGACTCTGATTAAAAACAAATTGTTGTTAAAAATGGCGGAGAGAGGTTGGTCTGAGAAAACCTCGAGTTTTGTTTACTCTGAAGAAGGAAATGAGAGTATCCGTGAAAAAGGCAATGAGAGGAATGGAGAAGATGAAAATGACGGCAACCATGAAGAAAGAAATGCAAGTAACGAGAAACAACAATACCCAAAGAGAAATTTAGAAGACAAGCGAGAGGAATATTTTGCAACAAAGAAGCCCAAAGTTTCTTTCCCTGCAGTTGCTACATCCCAAACCCCCAACGACATTATTGATATACAATCTTCTCTTATCTCTGCCTCGCTAGCTCTTGAATATTATAAGGCCAGAGATGATCCTTTCCATCGCCTGCAAGCTGAAACAAACAACTGGCTGAGAAACACAAGAAAATAGGGGATGATCCGCAGAAGATGAAAGAGGAAGCAGATTCTTCAAGCTACATTTTCAACAAAAATGTAATCACTTAGAAGAGCTGCAGACACTATTTGCTGTGTTGGAAAGAGACTTGGACTGTGCTAAAGAAGATAATAAGCGGATATAGACGGAGAACGAGAAAATGGGCCATGACCTACAATATGCAAAGAAGCTAGTAGAGTTTTACAAAAGAAATGACCATGTCAAAGCTGCATTGAAAAGCTTGGCAGAATTTGAGGGCCTTAACCAAGTACTGCATCAAAACAACAATTCTGATCAAGCGTACACAGGCCGAGGGGGTCCCATGTGTTTCTACAGAAAGGAAATATGCTTTGAAAATTCATGAAATAGATGACTCCATGAATTGCCCAATCTTCTTTGAACAGTGGAGTGCATCTGGAGAGCATAGTATATGGCATGTTATTAGTCTTAATTTCTTTGTATCTGATTTAGCAAGGTAATAAAAAATAGGCTGGATTAATTTAATTGTTTTTCCATCATGGAAAAGCATAGGATGGATTAATTCTAAATTTTTGTAATCATGGCAAAGCAGTTCCCTTGGCTGCGGACATTTTTTTGGCAGGTCATGCATAACAAACTGGATTAACAAGACTTGTAATGGTTCTTCTAAGGTAAGGTTTTTCTCTAAAATTTTCAATTAGTATGTTTCTCTCTCTTCAAAAATATCATTGGTTTCGAGATTAGTTTTTTCAGTGATAATAAATAGGGTTAATTTTGAATCAACTGGTAACAAAGTTATTTTCTAGTAAATATCATTCTTCCTTTTTTACAGAAAAGGCTCATTTTGATATCTTTGCTATCGATTGGTCAATCGGTTTACTTATTGATGAGTGCAGTGCCCACAATGTTTAAGAAGCACCAGAATAAAAGACATAAGAAATCATTATCCACCACAAGCATTTGTTAGTGGTGCGAAGATTTAAGAGGTAGAATACTCTCAGCAGTTTGGGCATCCTCCACACAATTTTGAAGCAGTAACTGTTACATGTCGGTGTTCACTGTTGTCTTGTGATATAGACTTAGAAATATCAATGCTGACATATTAGTGTAAAAGAAAACCAGTTATTTTTTTAATGAATGACCTAGTTTATATACTTAATTGTCTTTAAAAGAATCATTGTGATTAGGAAAGTAAAAAAATCGATAAACAGGATGATAGATTGTGTCATTTTCATTTGATATTTTATCCATAGAATCCATAGATAGCATCCTTCCTTTCATAGGGTAAAATATTGTGTTCCTCTAATATTTAACATATTTCTAATTCTTAAATGCATTCAGTAAAAATTCATGTGGAGTGAAATCGTTCATGATGTCCCGATGATCATTGTCTATGTTGGGGGAGAATCTTTTTAATGGATTAGCTTGTAATCTTGTTTTTCGGTTGATTAAATGAGGGCTGGTGGGCCTTCACTTACGGATATAAATGGGACCATATTCTATGGATTAGATTTATTGGTTATGTGACGTGATTTTAAGGACTCTCATCTATTGAGTTGAGCTTCCATTTGTTTTATTGGTTAGATGACGCTTGAGTTAAGTTTCTGTGTGTTTCACATTAATTACGTGATCTGATTTGGGACTTCGATTTATTGAGTTTTTATGTGTTTTAGATGTTAAATTCGTTGGTTATGTAATACGATTTTAAAATTTTGAGTCATCGAAGTTTTTATTTATTTTAGATGTTAGATTTATTTGTTACTTGATACGATTTTGGGACTTCGATTTATTAAGTTTTTATGTATTTTAGATTTAATGTATTTTAGATGTCAGATTTGTTAGTTATATGATCCAACTTTGGGACCCATTGACGACTTTGGGACCCATTGAGCATAAAGTAATTTTAATATTTTCAATAAAAAATTTATGAAATAAAATATTGTACGTTAAAAAAATATCAGATGTCAAATTTGTTAGTTATATGATTCAAGTTTGAAACCCATTGAGCACAAAATAATTTTAATATTTTCAATTAAAAAATTATAAAATAAAATATTATACTTTAAAAAATATTAAATTTATTAAATAATATAATATATATTAAAAAATATTAGATTTATTAGCTATCTGACTAGATCTTAGGATCCATTGAGCACATGATGATTTTAACACCTTCATTTTTAATATTTTTAATTCAAAATTTATTAAATAAAATATTATACATTAAAAATGTGAGATTTAATATTTATTAAGCATATGATGATTTTAATATTTTTGTTCTCAATTAAAAATTTATGAAATAAAATGTTATATATTAAAAATGTCAGATTTATTAAATAAAATAATAAATATTTAAAAATATAAAATTTATTAATTACATGACTCAATTTTAGCACCCATGGAGTACATAATAATCTCTTCATTAAAAAATTATGAAATAGAACATTATACATTCATTTTTTTCTTCAATAATTATAAAAATATTGAAAAGAGATTACAGATGGAAAGAATCACATGACAATTCTAATATTTTCATTTAAAACATAAAATTTAAACAATAGAAAGAGTTTATAGGTGAAAAGAAGTTATAGTGGAAAGAGGTTATAGGTGGAAAGAATCACATGGTAATTTTAATATTTTCATAAGTGAAAAGAAGTTATAGTGGAAAGAGGTTATATGTGGAAAGAATCACATGGTAATCTTAATATTTTTATTGAAAATAATCATATGACAATTTTAATATTTTTATTTAAGACATAAAATAGAAATGGTTTAAACAGTAGAAAGAGGTTCTAGGTGGAAAGAAATAGTGAAAAGATATTTAGGTGGAAAGAGGTCATAAATGAAAAAAGATTTAGGTGGAAAGAGGTTATAAATGAAAAGAGATTATAGGTGGAAAAAATCACAACATAATTTTAATATTTACATTTAAAACATATGAAATAGAACATATTCAAGACACAAATTTTAATATTATCATTCAATACACGTGTTGTAAATATAATATACTCAAGACATGAAATATAATATAAATTAAGAAAAGATTTAAAAACATTCAATAAATTATCTTGAAAAAGAGTTTAAAACATTCAAAATATTTTTTTTAACAATTGATTTTGCTTAATAAGTGAAAAAGATATCAGAAAGATATGAAATAAAATATAAGTTGGAAAAGAGTCAAAAACATTCAATATATTAAGTTATATTAAGTTGAGAGAGTAAAAAAAAATTAGAAATTTTTTTTTTTAAGAATTGATTTTTCTTAATAGTTGAGACATATATTGAAAAGAGGTAGAATATAAGTTGGGAAATAATTAAAAATATTAAAAAATATTAATTTCATTGGAAAATAATTTGAAAAAATATTGGAAAGAAGTTATAAGTGGAAAGAGTTATATAAGCTAGAACTACATTGGAAAGATGTAGAACGTAGGTTAAGAAATAGTCAAAAATATATATTTTTTTTAAATCAATTATTAAAAAAGAATTGGGAAAGGCATCAAAAATAAATTATAAGTGAAAAGAGTTGCATGACAATTTTAATATCTTTATTGAAAAATTCTGAAATAGAATATATTCAAGACATTGGAATAATAAAATAATCTTTAACTTATCCACATGCTATATAAATAATAAAATTAATATATTCATTTAATAATTATGAAATAAAATATATTTAAAACATTGAAACAATAAACTAAACTTTAACTTATCCACAAGTTTTATGAATAATAGTTTTAATTGTACTTTCCTAGATATTTTTATTGAAGAATTATTAAAAAGAGTATGTTTAAAATATTGGAACAATAAACTAAGATTTAGCTTATTCACACATAAGCTTTAGAGTATGTCTATTTTGCGGAGGAGGTTCTTGACAAGCTCAACCATAGAAAGGTGAAGAGTTTTATGTAGGCCACAGGTCAAGGGTTCAAGTATTTTAGAGGTGAAGAGAAAGGAATCACAAGTTTTAGGTAAAAAAAGATAGAACATATGACCTCAGGGAGTACTAATTGAGGCAAAGGTCAACGTCTTGGTAAAGTAATAGATCAGTCTGTGTCTTTCAAAGAGAGGTTTATTTTATTCACAAATCCTCCTAAAGATCCTTTAGGGTTGAGTCATCTAAACTTTTTTGAATGTTTAACAATAGAGGGTTTCAAGTTCATAGAGAGAGAAGATGGAGTTGTAGAAGGAATGGCTAGGGTTTCTACAAAAGTCCTAGTTTTTCCAAATTACATTAATAGCTCAAAACCCTATCACTCTTATGGCCCTTTTCTACAAAGATGTTATTCTTAAGGTTCATTTGAGCTCTAAGCCTATTCTTTTTCCTAGAAGTTAGTTACATGTGAATAAACCCTTAGAGCAAGAATCAACTAAGGAAGAGGGTTTTTAGGTGATTAAAGAAGGAGTTTTTTAGATTTAATCTCTAGGGATGGCTTATCTAGGTGATAATCCTTTAATCTTTTTTAATTCCCCTCCTAGTATAGAAATAAAAGACTTGGATCTCTATTATGGATTTGAAAAGAGGAAAGAAGCCTTTAATTCACAGATGTGCTAGGAAATGGCCATCCAAATTAATGATTAGAAGTATTGATTGATCCAACGAACATTTAAAAATATTCATTGTACAAAAAAATAAGAATATAAAGTGGTTTTTGAAAAAAAAAACTCATAACATTTTTTTAAACACGTTTTTGAAATAATACAGTCATGATTTTGATGATTTCTCTCAAACTATGATCTAGGTTTCCCCAAAAAAATGTAGTATCATCTTAGATACTATATTAACAAAATCTAGAAAAATTATAGGAAAAAAAGATAACAATAAAAATTTATGGACCCTTTTTTAGATGGGTTTTAGTGGGAAAATGGATCAAAAATTTAAAAAATGGAATTGTAATTTTGAATATAGATTAAAATAAACCAAAAGAAGCATGAAAAACCTATGTTTGAATTCAAATAAATTCTACTCTTAATGCATTAAAAATCGTTAACTTATTGCTACAAAAGTGTCCAAAATTTTGATTTTTCATCCAAAACCTTAAATTAAGTAAATAATGAGAAAAAATAGAATGTTAGAAGAAAATATATCCTTTTCCACCTCTAGATATATAAAAATATTAATATTCAGTATTAAATAAGTTGTAGTTCCGATACCATATTAGGATTTATCCAAAGATAGACATTAAATGAAGTTGAAAGTGAATAAATGAAGCATAATGAAATAATATTGGCTCAAAAAAGAATCAATCCATAAGATAGAAGCAAGAGTTGACAAGTAGGAAAACTGTCAAATGGAGAAAAATTCTAAAATTTATTAAGATCCTTGTAACAATAAATCTCCAAATATATATCATGTAGAAGATGTGTGTGTGTGTGTGTGTGTGTGTGTGTGTGTGTGTGTGTGTGTGTGTGTGTGTGAGAGAGAGAGAGAGAGAGAGAGAGAGAGAGAGAGAGAGAGAGAGAGAGAGAGAGAGAGAGAGAGAGAGAGAGAGAATGTCCTTAATCCCAAAGAGCATCACAAGGATGTAAGAGCAAGAGAAAGAGCAAGATTTTACCACTACCAAAAGGTAAAAAGAGGGGAGGATAAGAGTTCAATAAATAGAACTAGGATGAATAAAGAGTTATATGTGCATGCATAAATATGTGTGTCAAGTATCCTTAATCCTCTTACAAGTAGGGAGAATGTGTGATATGTGAGGGCAGAGTAGTTATATGCAATTAACTCTCAAAATTTGAAGGAAACAAAGAAGTGAGTGACACCTCATAAAATCTAAATTTATATGAATTAATAATTCACAAAAATATAAATTCTCCACACATGAATAAAACTTGGGATAAAACATTATACCAAATAAAAGGTAACCTAACACACTCCTAAAGACTTAGAAAATGACTCAAATAAGATAAATTATCCAACACTAGGACTAAGGAGGATACACTGCAAAATAATGTCCATTGAAATTAAATTTGGCATTGTAGTGATCTCAATATTGATGGATCCACTGATAATGTGCCACAATAGTAATATCTTTATTTTATTTTATTTAAGCATTTAACCCTATCATTTTTTATTTTGATGTTATTGTATATTGTAATTTGATTTAGGATTTGGATTAAGATGAGGTGACATCCTCAAAAGAGTTATGAGCCATTTGTTGTTGGTGTGAGATTCATTTTTTATTTAAAAAATTAATATATTTTTCTTTATATAGGTGTCTTATTCTTGTTATTCATTAACCTTTCTAACCTTGACAATTTGAAATGTGAGTGTCTTCATGGTAGGGTGACATATACACACATTCATTGCCATCCACTTCCACTTCATTGTCATGTCCATGCCATGAATATGGATATTACTTAGTAGTTATTATCTTAGATGTGTGTGCATGCATGTGTGCTCACGTGCACATGCGTGCGCACGCACGCGCACACACACACACACACACACACACACACACACACACACACACACACACACACACACACACACACACACACACACACACACACACACACACACACACACACACACACACACACCCCACATGTATGATGTGTAATGATGCATATTATTTTTACATGATATTTCAATAAAAGTGTTTCATTTATGTATTCTCCTAGTTAAGAAGTGTTTTATTTATTTATGATTTAAGTAATCTTATGGTGGTCAATATTGCAATTAGTGATGAATTGCAATATTTTGTATGGCTAAATGATACAATGACATTCGGATGTACATATGCAATCATGTTTATATTTAATGATGTTGATAGATAACTATTTTTACATGTAATAAATTGTGTTCACATGTTTACAGTATTATTTTTTTAATGTTATAAAATTTGATAATTATGTGCATGTGTTCACATGTCACTATGTATGTTGACAAGTAATCATGGTGGGATGGAGTACTATATAGTATTTTGTGCATGAATTGTTTATTTTCCCTTCACTTTTATCATTTTATGACTTTATTTATTCAATAAAATCACACAATGATACAATGAATGTCTATGGATCGTGGTTTGAGGAGCAAGAAGAGGGAGGGTGAGGACTACCCCAATTCAATAGATCATATTGAGTTTATTGGAGGTATGGATTCATGGTTTTATATCTTTTTTTTTCACAGTGTTAAGTTGTTATTGGCTTTAGGTTTTATAACTTGAGATTATCTTGTATTTGTACCAAACATTGATTCCTTTCTTGTTCTTCTTACATTTTTTCCATGTTGGAATAGAAGAATGCAAAATTACTTAGATTCTCTTCATTTTTTGGCTTCTAGTCTCATTTAGGTTTTATGAATACATTTATGTCTTTCATGAATTCATAATCACTACTTAGCATACATAATTTCTTGTTTGGGTTTTATGATGATGATGAGATGCCTTTCATGAACTCATAAGTTTGTAGTATACAAAGTTTAGGAACCTTATTAAATAGGTGAGACATAGAATTTAATGAATTATAAGCTTATCAGAGTGATCTATTCCAATTTTTAGTGCTTATAATTCTAATTTTTCAATAGCCAAAGTTTTTATGTGTAGGATTTAGTGTTCTATCTCATATCCCTTAAGGTTACATAATTACAATAGTGGTTAATCTAGGATCATTTCACACTAATTATTATATATGTAATTCCATGTGCATCTATAAATATTTTGATTGTATTGAGGTTATTGTATAAGGACAAGTAAATTTTATAAAATATTGCATGGTATTATATTGTTATATCTTTATTTCTTGGATCTGATGTTTATATTATCCTTTTATGCCAATAGTGGTGCTTGGAAATGAGTACTCCTACTAGTTTTGGTAAGGGCCACTAATACACTATTGTACATATCTAAGAAAGCATCAATTTCTTATCATAATAGCCTTTAAAATACTAGCACACATGGTATTAGTTGAATTCTAACTAGGCTAACAAGATCCCATGGATCAACCCCTTACCTCTAACTTAGATAAATGTTTTATTGAGGAAATGAATGCTCACTGAATAGTGGAGACACATCAGAACTTACTCATTAAAGATGAGGATAGACATGGGAGGTGAGATATTTTTGATAAAAAACTCTACCATGCATTTATAAAAAAACCTAGAGTAAAGTTATTCTCTTTATTATTGATGTATTTCCATTGATCAATAAGTCACAGAGGGTAAAATCCATTGGATTCATTAAAATCAAAATAAATAGGGCATATGAGTACAACCTTAAATGCTATAAAATTTTTATTTTTTTTTTGGTTATCGATACTACACTTTTTATGTACTAGTGACTGAGAGTATGTTGAATGACATATAGTAAATGTTCTTTCACAAATTGCATTTAGTTTTTGCATGATCTGCTCTTTCTTAGGATAAAGCTAAAATCAAGTCATGTTATTCTAATAATCATAAGGTACTTATATATTGGTGAGTATCAATGGTGTTTATGAATTTGGGCACACTTAGTGTTGTGATAATACCTAAGAGAATCAAGGATTGAAAATATGGCCTTCAAAGCTTATAGACTTGTGTGTTGATTATTGGATTTAACATACCCTAGTCAATAGATATTGATAGATTAGATAATAAAATATATTATTTGGCTTACTTGTTATGTTTTATTTTTAATATCCTAATTCACATTGATAATTTGTATTTTTCATATGTTATAAACTTGTTGTGTTGTTTTTTACTTAAATATTTTATGTTTTGATTGAATGTCCTAATTCAATTAGCCATGTATTTTTATAGGGGTCCCTGGAAATGAAGATGACAATGTAATTGGTGAAATGATGGAATATGTGGAAGAAATTCTTTTAAGGCTGAGATGAAATAGAATTATTTCTTTGGTATATCATGTTGGTATAAATATCTCACTAATGATACGTGAAAATGGTTATCTCCCCATGGATAACTAATTTTTGTTCAATATTATTTAAAGTGGAAGGAAAACCATTCATAGATTAGAAAGTGTACGAGCTGAGAATAACATGGTCTTGAATAATTTGATCATGGAGAGTGAGTAGTTACATCATATAAATCTCACACTTAGGGGCAAGAAGTTGGAACTTGAAAAAAAGTGTGTCAATATTGATACTACAAATGCATACATAAAATAATTTATGACGATAGGGGAGAGATAGTCAAGGCCCAACACATAAATTACAATGGAATTAGTGGCATCTATGAATAAGTGTTGTAACATTAGAAGGTGGAGTGTGAGAACATGTTTGGGCAAGTCTGATGGGTTAGATGGCATTTTGGGGATGAAAAAATGAGGATTTGTTACGCACATTTACAATTATAACTGATATGTTATGTATACTTATGGCATTGTACATAAATATTTTTCAAATGTTTCAAATGAAATAAAATAACTATGGATTTAACTAATGTTTAATATTAAACATTTTTGTATTCACTTTTGTTTCTCTTCTACCTTGAAAAAAGTGTTTTGCCACATTTTGTCTAAATTAGGTATCTGAATTTGGAAATATATAAAAAAAAATACACCATTTAACATGATACACTAATAATCATACACCATTTTTAATTAAAAAAGGGGTTCATACACTACGCGTTATTTTTAAATGATCTCTCTATCTTCAAATGTGTGTTGGTTACATTCCTAGTTGATTTGAAATGTTAGGCACTGCAACAAGATATTAATATTGATTTAGTTAAAAATTTATCCAAATATTATCTAGTGATTGAGAGGCTTGTACATTTTAAACATCATTTTCTATAATTAATTTCCATTTGTAATGTTGGTAATTTTTTGAATGCATTGTTCTTTGTAAAATCTAAGTGTTGTACCTCAATGATTGTGCTAAAATTTTATTTTTTTTCAAAAACAAATAATCCAATTTGATTTATGTTTGGAAAATTTCTACTGACAAGTGTGTATATTGACATTTTTGTAAAACTTTATAATAATTGTCTCTTTATTTCAAAAAAATTTCTTGTACGAAAATTTCACACACACCATTCATTGAGCTTCTGATAGTTAGTGTTAATTTTAGTTGAAATTTAAGTTTATTTTCTATATTTACACTTTGTATCAATTTACCATTCTTTCAAAATATAAATTAAATGTATCTTTAATTATAATTATAATGGCTAGCCATTACTCTAATATTATATTTTTTGATATATAAATCTATGAATGAGCAATTATTTTCATTAAGGGTGGATTCAATATTGTGTATTTTGTGAGTTTTCATTAACCAATGCACATGTAGACATAATTGATGTGCAACACAAAAATAAAATGAACTTGTGTGATATCATGAAGGACATAAACTATAAATGTGTTTTACTGCACTTGTAATGGCATTTGTTTAAGGATCTCTTTTCTTACCATTATTAGAATGACACATGCATTTCACTTATTTTCATAATTGGTGACTTTATGACTATTTATTTTATATAGCATGTCAATCTCTGCAATTTAAAATCTTTCAACTTTAATGGTGCAAAGATGTGTATTTTTCTTAATACCTAGACCATGAGATTAATAATGACTTTATGGCTTATTGGAGTAATAATGTTAAGAAATACTATATTAAAAATTGAGTATTAATTGATGAATTTTATGGATGAGACCATGTGATTATTAAATATCCTTGGTAAACAAATATCTATGGAGAACTCACTTTTTTTTTCATATTTATTTCATGTTCCATGTTGCAGCTTCTGTACATAAACTTCCCTTTTTGTATTTATTTTTTGTATAGATGGTGTAACATTTATTATGGTAGTTCTAGCTTGATTTAAAATTATATGAAAACTTCTCTTTAATATGGTATGTGTTAAGTTTGGTTAACTTTCATATACAAACTTCCATGAAATCAACTTTTAAAAGATAAAAATGGAAAACCATTGATTCAATGTCACAAATGCACCAAACTAAACAAATGGGATAATTTATATAGAGAACATCCCAATGTACAAAACCGAATATCAAAGCTATGCACAAAATGTGGTCCTACTAAACATGATGATGATGATAGCCCAAAATAAAAAATGTCCAACATGGTAAACAAAAATAGAATATATACTTACTAGTCATTACAAGGGCAACTAAAGAAAAGATATTTGGACATGTGAATTGAAAATCAAAAAATGTAAGGGGCTCTCCAAGATTTTAATGATATAAACCATCAATTCAATGCCCTACCAACTAAAATAAGACTATATCACATAACCAATGTGGGGATAAAACCAAGGAATGGGATGACAATAGTGAAATACAATAATAGTATCATTAATACATAGAATTATGGTTATAATACCAATTAAGGAACATATTTCCACTTAGATGGATTGAGAGGGTATGTAAAATAACATTGACCATGTCACCCTTGTTGGTGAAAAATAATGTACCTTGCGTTCAATAAATCATATCAATAATAAAATAGGAAAGACAATTCAAAAAGGTGGGATACATAATTCTAAAAAACAACAAAGAATAAACACTTCTCACTTTATGCTTCTTTGGACCAATGGGGGCACACTTTAACTAATTATTCAGTGTTTGTGACTAACATATATTTATTGGGCTCAAAAATAGAATTCCACAAGTAAAAGGGATCTTACTAATGCTTGTCTATCCAATTATTTGTCACTAACACTCTCAAACGTCCATTTACACAACTTACATATTAGGACTAAAATCATGAAAGATTGTCATATGAATCCAAACCCATGTTATAATTACAATAGACATTAATAGATGTGCATTTTAAGATAAATAAGGTAACATATATATCATAAATATTGAAACAAAAATAAGAAAATTTCATAAGTTTTTCATAACTTAATATGCAAAATTATCTAAACTTAAAATGAAATGATTATTATTAAATTTTGATACAATCTACCTAGATTTTACTTATTCCATTGGGATAAAAAAATGAGCAATTCATTTACAATAAATCTTAAGAGAAATGTGTGAAAATACGATATAAATTCAAAACTAAGGAATATAAATGTAGTTATCCCATGAATGACAACAAAACAGACATGTTTGAAAATAAAACTTTTGTTTCCATTAATGATAATTTTAGTTTTACATGAAATGCTTCACTTGCTCATAACTTTGAAAATAAATATGAGGATAAATTTTAATTAAAAAAATTCTTTTTAAACTCATAGGGCATGGTATATGTTAGATCCAAGGATTTTTACAATCTTAAAAGAAACAGATTTAAGCAACATACTTTTATCCAATGACCATAAACCTAGCCTATAACAACTATTAAGAGAACTAGAATAATTCCCTTCACATTTGACCCTTTCTCCCCACGAGCCCCATTTTTATACAGCTTCAAGATAAAAATTCCAATTCAAGAAATATTTCCCCACTAAGTATTCTTATCATCCAAGAAATTATTAACACAAAAATATTATTAAAATCATTCTTTGTAATTATAAAAATGGAAAGCATTTTTAAAAATTAAAATATAATAATAGGATGCCCATGGTTGGAACCCATAAAACCTAATCATAATTAGGAAGATAAGATAATTGTAATAAAAATTGGTAAGTCCTAATTCAACCATGGATACAATAAGAGACAAAATAATTGGAGAAAAGCATATATGAAATCAAAATTTCACATGAGCCAATTTACATACACTTTGTATTGCTTTTTCATTGAAACCTCTAATCATATTCAATTTTCAAAATATTATAATACATGGCTAGGAATGAAATTTTTAGAGCATTCTCTTTGTGCCTTTTCAAATATCAACACCAATGGACTAAAATTTTACATAAAATTTTATAGAGCTCAACAAAAAAACTATTGCCATCAATTTGGTCTGTAGGGGTATCACCATTTCCATAATCATCCTTACATTTAACATTTCATAAAATGTAATTGAGTAGAGGAATGCCTTGACTATTGGGCATTGTATCTAATAAACAAAACTCAATAAACACACAACTAGATAAACTAGTAATTTCTCATTAAAACATGAAAATGCAATGATATATGAAGGCTTAAAATATTTACTATTGACTTCTACTAGGAAAAATGTTTATGAATTTCATGGATTTTTTTAATTTATAATTATAATATATATATATATATATATATATATATATATATATATATATATATATATATATATATATATATATATATATATATATGAATGAGATAGTGACAAATTGAATGATGTATCAATAATAAGCATATTCACAAAACATGAAACACCTATTTACATCATTAAAATATTTTCCAATCTTAGGTCTGATTTCATATATCTTTTAATCACATCATAACCAAAATATATGTCCTTATAATGACTTCTCAATGTAACCAACATAGGGACATAATTAATCTGTATTATCCCCATCAATTATATTTCTATCTCACTTTATTTCCCTATTTAGATCCTCACTCCAAAATTATTGCTTTCATTTCTTATGAGGAAGGTTTGGAAAGAGGTTTATCTCTTGTGACATGTTATGATGTATTTCTCTATTTCTCATTTAAATGAAGTCTCTCTCTCTCTACGAAGGTTATTTTTGTGCCCATCATGAACTTATTGGAACTGATGAGCTAGTGGTTTTGTGTACTTGATATTACCCTATTATGTACCTTGTTATAAACATCTACCATACACTTTTGGAAGAATGATAGTGTTTCAAAGGTGCTTGTTTTTGTGAAATATTTCTCAACAATATCCCATGTTTTGCATCTCAAAGCTTAGACATCATAAAATTGATCACTAATAGGGATATATTCATATAATTAAAAACATCCTATTACAAATGTTGATAAATAAAAAACCAAATGAGTATGAGTAAATGCATGTCTTACTTATTAGCCTCCCTCATTTTTTTTTCACTATCATTCACTAAATCTATTGATTTACCTTCATTTATAGGGTTTGATCCTTAAATATCCATACTTGATTCACCTTCATCTAGAGGTTTTGATCCTCTAACATCCATATGTGCTTCACCTTAATTTGCATTTATTGCTCCATTATCTATGCACTGTATATTTAAAACATATTATCTAATTGAGAATTTAAAAATTTGGTAAACAAACACAATAGAAGTGGGAAAAAACTCTACATCATACTCTATATCATTATTGTTGATGGGCTTACTCACACCCTCCCCTGCATCCTAGATAACTCCCTCTCTTTCTATCTCTCTCATTAGCTCCACCTTAATGGCATGTTTACAAGTTTATCCTTGGAGTGAAAATGGATAATTACACATTGACATGGATGGTGTTGTATTATAGATGTAATAATTCAATGTCTCATATATTTGAATCCATACCCAATTTGTATGAGTGTCACTATTATAAAAGGTGACATCATATTCTATAATTTAAAAATCCTTAACCCATGAAATATTTTCAAGTCTCTCTAATTTTAAATTATTGTAGAATCCACTATCTTTGCATATTTTTTTCCACCAATACTATATGTAAACAACTATGGGTTAGTTGGTAAACTAACCAATCCACCTTACGATGTATATAATTCCATATGGTGCTCAAGATGAATATTTTTAGGTGTGAATAGTATAATTCTATGGTTGTATTTTTCATGCCTAACATGTTTAAGGGTATGACAATATCATGACCACCTTCTAACCCTATGAAGCTAATGTTACTCCCAATATTCAACAAAATTACCCTATGTGTATTGATACTTGTCTACAAAATTTTTGGACTCCTTATTTTCCATGTCTTCAACAATGCAACTATGTATAATGTACCCAAGTTTACTGGACATCTCATGACTTAAATCATATTTTCTCACCATTGCTATCAAAGTCTTCAACCATGTATGGTGCAAATTCCAGCTGCATAAATAAACTTCATAATTGAAAGTTTCCCTACATAACATAATATCCTTATAAGACTTTGTAATATAAGGTGATAATGGTATATATACATTCAATGTAAAAAAATTATTATGCATATACAACTAATAAATATGAACCTAATAGATTTGATCTCCACATTCACATCATCTACCATGAAGGTGTTTATTTTCCACTTAATGCCTTTCAAATTTACTTTATTTAGATGTATTTTCATCCATTGGCTATTATTAGTAGTACACGACCATGACATAATCACCCATTCTATGGTATTCCTTGGTGTTTAGAATCAAACACCAATAATGTGTACAATTGAAGATGTACCAAAATATAAAACATAAGTGAGATTTTAAGTTAAGAAATATCTATTGCATCTACTACTATTAAAATAATTGAAAGCATACCTTAATTATATTCATGTCAAACATTGAATCTATTGCCAATAAGTTGCCCTTCTCAAATTTCAATAACCAATCCATCTATTATGGGAGTTAGATGCCCAATATGAAGCGAATTTATCCATCCTAATCAATCCCTTCACCATTGTATCCTTGATAGACAAACCACTTGTCAAAATTTTCTAGTGCTCACTCTTGAACACTTTATACATAATTAGGACTATACACATATTTTCCTTGGACATTTATTTAGTGTTCTCTATTATGTATCTCAGCCTTCCTTAGTAAATCATCATGTTGTGTTTTTTCATTAAACATTACAACTTTATCGTGTACCATCTCAAAATGTTTAAGATGGATAACATTAATAGATATTCTTAATAATAATATCCTATGAATGCATTCATTTAGTTGGGGCTAATGTAAAGAGCAAAAAAATATTTCTTCCTTGAACTATTCATATTATTGTCTATGGCAATGATTTCCATGAATGTTAACATGTTATACTTGATTGTATATGAGAAACATATGATCAAGTCTAATGATAATTTGATAAATGATGAAATGACACTAATAGCCACACCTTATATGTTTTCAGCCCCATCAGCTACCTTTTCCCATCTTTGACACTATAGACTTATCTTTTGGCATGGCATCAATTTATCAAAAGTATTTGGGCCCATATGAACACAAATAAGAGTAACATAGGATCATTTTTTTTTGGATGCCATAAGCAATAGATAGCCATATCTAGATCATTAATAAAGAATTCAAGTATCTTACTACTAGATGAGATAACTAATGCAATAGATACTCAATCAGATAAGTTAGTTCAGGAGGCTCAAATCGAGTTATGGTGGGAAGAACAAGAATAGTTATATCTCATAGATTGATAAAAATTTATAACTCTGAGTGCATAACAATTATTAAGGGTGGGAGGATTTTTTAGTAGGGAAGTCACCCTGTTTTGACTAGTAAAGGTGAAAAATAGTGAGTATTTTAGATACAAAAATATAGTTCAAGTTGAATAAGTAAATATTAATGGATGTAAATAGAAAACTAAATATACCCTAAATTTATCAAATTTACTCATTTTTGATAATATGTACTAGTATTCAAATGCAAACCCATAAAAATTATTACTTCCACTAAAGTTTTGTGAATATCAACATACTAAATTTGTTCCCACTAATAAGAAAAGTATCAAACCACAAAATAGATACGTATTAAAGTTTTTAGGATCACAAAAATTAGTATTAAATTAGGATAAACAAGTATCATTTAAAAAAATTTAATGAAAACAATTCAATTTTAGTTTTGAAGTAATGATTTCATGATATGTAATGGGGTGAACACATAATATACAAGAAAAATTAGTAATTAGGAGTGAAGGGGGCAAGACTAGATAGCATAGAAGACTCTATAGGGGTGTTTTTGACTGTAATGATATCATTTTTCTCCTTCCTAACCTTTTTCCCATCTATTTCAATTTCATGAAATAGGGGTTCTACAGGGGATATCATAATTACCTTACATAATAGGGGATAACACACTTTTCCTATTCTATTTAAACCTGGATATGTAAATGTATTACCAATGTGTATACATGTTCATTCTAGGAGGTGACATGGATTTTAATTTGGTGGAAATATGCCTTGGGAAAAGGAACATCTAGGGGTAAACAGTGTCATGGGCCTCTCCATCCACATTAAGTTCCGTTGGTTAGTTGAATGTCAAAGAGTCAACATTTATGTTGACAAAACCTACTGACACTAGCATTAACTTAGTTTTTACAGGTTGGGTGATATCTCCCATAAAAACATATATTTTTTAAATTTATAAATAGAATTTACTACAAAAATATATGAGAAATCACACTATGGATTATTTGTGGTGATAATGCATATCATTCAATTTTGTTTGCAGTGGGTGGTCATGATGAATCCACATAACTATCACTCAAAACTTGTATTACATTAAATCACTCTAAATTTAATCATACATTTGTATATTATGTCTCTAATTTGAAACTTTTGTTGTTAAAAATGGCAAAGAGAAGTTGGTATGAGAAAACCTCAAGTTTTGATGATTCTGAAGAAGGAAATAAGAGTATCGGTGAACCAAACAATGAGAGGAGTGATGAAGATAAAAATGAGGACAGCCATGAATAAATTATTGTAAGTAATGAGAAACAACAATACCCAAGGATAAATTTAAAATAAAATTTAGATGAATTTGTAATAAAGAAGCCCAAGGTTTCTTTGCCTATAGTTGCTACTTCCCAAACCCCCAGTAACATTTTTGATATGCAATATTCACTTATCTATGCCTCTATATCTCTTGAATATTGAAAGGATATATATGATCATTTCGATTACCTAAAATTTAAAATAAAATAAATCACTAAGGAAAATAAGAAAATAGCAGAAGATATGTGGAAGATGATAGAGGAATCTGATTTAACCTTTTAAGGTTTTTACAATGAGAATCCTATGTTTAGATTAAAGGACTAAGATGTCTAAATTAGTTAAATAAATATGTAATAATTAAGTATTGATTTGTTATAGTATTTTCCCTTATTTGAATTTATATAAATAGTAATAATAGGAATAAATATAGACTTATTTGAAAACTAACTACCGTAGATGATCTAGGTTCTAAAAAGTTGAGATCTAGGCAGTTATGAGTGTCATCAATAGGATTATTGTGTTTGTTTGTTCACTAGATAGTAGCAGCGAATATGAATAGTATCACCATGTTTGTATAGTGTCCTCTAGGTGGTGATAGTGTCCCCTTTATGAGACTATTCTTTCTTTTTTAGAGCACCTACACATGTGTTTTTAGGTCATGTTATTGTGTGCACAAAACCTAGAGCTTTGTGTTGTGCCTAGATAACAAGATTTAGTGTGTAAACTATAATCCTCCTTTCAAGTATGGAATGAGAAATAATTATGTGTTTTCTAAGAAGATAGGCTATATATCCTCAACACCCCATTGTGAAGAGAGTTACCTACATACCAATAGTCTGAAAAGGGATCAAGCTAGATGGTAGTTATCCCACCTAGTGCTTGATGAAAGTATAAGTGAATGATATAATGAGAGAGAACTTGGATTCCTTGAATGTGATTGAGCTTTGAAATGTTTGAAGATTGGGCTTAGGGCTATTTGATACGGGGGCATCCTTATATACCCAAAAGTGTATTCAATTTTGGTTTGAAATTGGTTTCTAGGTTTTTTATAGGTCTATTAGGTTCTAATTTAGTCTTAGGAGTGATCTAGGTTATCATAAGTTCCATAAAATTTGAATTATGGAGTTTCCCTCCAAAACTCCCACTATTTGAATATTTGAATTTTTAAGCCTTGTGGAAGGGTTTCCATGCATTGTATGAAAGTGGAAAGGTTTAATAACTTGTTTAATAGGGTCCAATATGTATTAAGGGTATTTAAAGGTTATAAACATGTTCGTTAGTCTATAAACATAGTCATATAGTATTCATAGAGGGGAAACATGAAATTTGGTAATGTAATTCCAACCACTTCTACATGGGAAACATCCAAGAATTAGTTATGCCTCTTGGAGTAGTTGTGTAGAGTCAATTTTTTATGTTGTCATAGTGATTTCCATTCAAATATTATAGTGAATTAATATGTAATCAAAGAAAGTTGATGAATAAGATGACTATGATAATGAAATTCTGAGTGCTTTTGACATTGCATGGTTGTGAACAAAGATTATGATGTGTGTTTGGATCCTCAACTAGTAAGTGGTTTAATATTGTGATTTATTTTGGTTGAGAAACTATTATAATCACTAAATTTATTTAGGAACATTTGTGAGAAGAGGCAGATGGTCTCATTTGTAGAGACAGCTAGGCCTGATGGTAGGGAGTATGCATATACAGTCTTGTGTAAACAATTTAGTTTGGTGTTGGTCCTTTTGCTATGGAATTATATGGAGAGATATAATTAATACACATGTGATAATAGATAGAGTTTATTTTTTTCAATATTTAATAGTTAAATCCTTAAACTTGTTCCATTATAGTGAAAACTCTATTCATTATTAACCCTCTATCCATAATACAAAGTTATGTAAAACTAGGAATTGTTTGATCTTGAATCTTGTTTGATTAAAATGTGAGAGATAAGGATTTAATTTGGTATTGAGAAAATTTTTTGATGTGGAAATAACCCTAATATATGTTCTAAATATTTTTGGTAAAGTTTGAACAATAAAAACCCTACTACCCTATTTTTGTCATAGGTTATAGTCAGGAAAGACTGAGTTTGTGAGATTGTAGATGTTTTATGAGTTAAGGGAGTCTGATCATTGAATGAAAAATTTGAATTGAGCCAAGCCAAAACTTTTAAAAGGATTATTTTTATTTTAAACCATTCCTAAACCAAGATATTGAATATAGACCACTCTCAGCCTGTTTAGTGTTCCCAAACCCTACCAACTAGGGTTTTGTCTATTAGAAGAAAATTAACCTTTGAAAATTTTCCAAAAATTAAAATATTGTGTATTTATAAATTCCCTAACTTATTCAAATATTTTCAATATTTTACAATACCTTTATTATGGACTTCTAGCAGGTGGTCTTAGAAAAGGGCTAAAGAAAGCCTAATTTGGAAGGCTACAAAGGTGAAAGTGGACCTAAGAAGTGAGATAGGTCTTGAAATTTGACCCATAGGTGTATTTAAAAAATAAAAAGGATTTTATAACATTTAAAAGTCATAATTATTGTTACTTTTCTATACTAATCTATTTTCAAGTAGAAAATGGCTACTAGGAAGGCTAGTGGAAATGGTAGAGTTGCATGAGTGCAAGGTAAGGTGTTGAAAATAGTGTTAAGATTTTAGTGAGGGTTATTGAGATTATATTATGATCAAGATTCAGATTTTTTATTCCCTAAAAAATCCTAAGATTTGATGCTCTGGTTTGATGAGTGGGTTATTAAGCCTAAAACTAGGAAAGTGAACCTTTGTTCAAAGGACAAGAAAAAAAATTGTTCAAGCTATTCATCATTTGGTATCAGAGTGTAAGGATGGTTAGAGGATAAGATAAAGAGGATAAAATTGTATCAAGATAAATGCAAGATACATCAGCTCAAATAATGCAATATAATGTGACTAATTTGGTCATTGAAATGAGGAACATGCAGGCTAGAATGGTAGCCATGGAGATAGTTAAAATAAGAAGGGTGATAGCTGATGATGATAGTGATAGAGAAGATGAATATCCTAGAGTATAAGAGGAGGAATAAAGATAAGAAATAATGGAAGAGAGATTAATCAAATCCATGATGAAGATGAGCTCCAAACCAAAGCTAGATGTGCCAATATATGATGGCAATCTAAATCTGGATGAGTTGGTGGATTGGATAATAGCCATGTACAAGTATTTTGAGTATGAGGAGGTGGATGAAACTAATAAAGTGAAATATATAGTCATAATATTGATATGACATACTTCTTTTTGGTGGGATGGAATCCAAGAGGAGAGAAGGAGAAGAGGTAAATCCAAAATCCAGTCATGGGATAGGATGGTGATGAAGATGAAGACAAAGTTCATGCCCAAGGATTACCACACACATGTTTTTATGAGGTTTCAAAATATTAGACAAAAGGATCATTTAGTGAAGGAATATACCAAAGAGTTTCATAGATTGATAATCAGAATAGGCCACTTGGAAGAAGATGATGAGAAGTTAGCAAGGTATTTGAATGGTCTCAAGTTCTCCATACAAGATGAGATCAATATGTTTACTTTGAAAAAAAATTAAGAATCATACCAATAAGCCTTGAAAGATGAGGAGAAGTTGGCAAGAAGGCATAGACAACAAGCAAGAGGAAGAGGAGAGTATGACAACAAGAATGCATATGAAGAAGGTGAAAGTAGTGGACAAAGACATGAAAAATAGCCAAGAGGTGGTTATAGAGGTAGGATGCCATATTAAAGAGGTGGAGATGATAGAGGAAGAGGGACTAGTGGTTTCATAGGAATTTTTTTCAAATGCAACAAGTATGTAGGGCATAAGTATTGGGATTGTCTAGAAGAGTAGCAAGAAATGAGTTATTGGAATGATATCATAACTCAAGTGGTGTACCCTACAGAGGAAGAGAGTGTTGGATAAAATTAATGTATAGTGACACCTGAAGAAGGAGAGTCACTCTTGATGAGGAGGACATTGTTGAAGCCACCAAAGGAGAAAGAACCTACACAATGGAGAACACTCTTCAGGAAAACATGTAACTCCCATGGTAAATGTTTTAATATGATAATAGACTCAAGAAGTATAGACAACTTGGTTTCAAATGAGATGGTAAGCAAACTTTGTCTTAAAATATTGCCTCATCCTATAGCTTACAAAGTTTCTTGGCTTCAGAAAGGATATAGTGTACTTGTTAATGAACAGTGTTTAGTATATTTTTAGATTGGAACCTATAGGGATTAGGTCATGTGTGATATCATCTTGATGAATGTTTTTCATGTATTTCTAAGAAGGCCCTGGTAGTTTGACAAGTCAACTATTCATGATGGGGTGAAGAACACCTATTCTTTGGAGTAAAAGGGAGTCAAGAATACATTATTGCCTTTGAATAGTGATGACAAAGTTGTTGGTGTATTTTCTAAGGTATTGGTTTCAGGTTATAAAGATTTGGTATAACATTAGGATGAAGATTTGAATATGGATGAATAAACCAAGGGGATTGAAGCAGTGCAAGTTGAGAAATGTGAACCTATGCTAAGTAAAATTTATTCAAGTAAGTTTGTGAATGAATTTTTTTCAATTTTGTCTTAGAATTTGGTAAAAATTTATAGTTTTGAACTCATAAAAGGCATGATAGGCAATCTCCAATGCATAAAAGAAAGTATTGAAAAGGAAAGAGATGAAAAATAGATGGAAGATGTACAATAGGTCTAAGAAGGACAACCAAGTGAATGTAATGGCATGAGAGTGTTGAGTAAATATCATGATAATGTGAATTAGAACATGTATTCATTGTATATAAAGGAATAAAAGAGAATTTATGAAGATGATATAAAATAGAAAACTAAGTATTTATGCAAGCAAATGGCATATAAGGACCAAATAGTTTATATGTATGAGATGGAGTATACCAAGAAGGGAGAATGGGTAAAAGATTAAAAAGACACATTTGTATAATTAGTGTCTTATGGAAGTAGGGTTCTAATAGATCATTTTTAAGGAGTGGAATCACGGTTTGCACACCCAAATCAAGCACCAAAAGACATCAGCTATGATTTCCTTAATAGGTTTGTTGCATATGTAGGTATACCAATAAAGAAGAAGAACCAAAGGAGGCCTAATTGTGGGGCCTAAGAATATGTCCACCTATATTAGAGTAAATTATAATAAATAACCTTCTATTATGAGGTATAATTCATCTAAAGAGGAACATACACCAAGTTGACATATATGGCAAAAATGTTTTAGCTTGGTAGTATGATGCAGGGGCATTCTTATGGACTCCAAAGTGGATTAAATTTTGGTTTAAAATTGTATTTTATATATTTTATAGGTATATTAGGTAATAATTTATTATTGGGAGTGATCTAGGTTATCACAAGCTACATAAAATTTGAATTATGGAGTTTCCCTCCAAAACTGCCACTATTTAAATATTTGAATTTTTAAGCCTTATGGAAGGGTTTCCATGCATTGTATGAAAGTGAAAAGGTGTAAGAACTTATTGAATAGGATCAAAGATGTCTTAAGTATATTTAAATTTCATAAACATTTTATTTATTCTATAGGCATAGTCATATAGTATTCATAGTGGGAAAACAAGAAAGGTGGTAATGGAATTCCAATCACTTCTACATGGGAAACATCCAAGAATTAGTTATGAATATTGGATTAGTTTTTTAGAGTAATTTTTTGATGTTTTAATATTGATTTTTATTTTAATATGATAGTTAATTAATATGTAATCAAATAAAGTTGATGAATAAGATGACTGTGATAATGAAATTCTAAGTGCTTTTGACATTGCATGGTTGTGAACGAAGATTATGATGTGTGATTGGATATTCCACTTATAAGTGATTTAATATTTTGATTTATTTTGGTTTAGAATTTTTATAATAATTAAATTTATTTAGGAACATTTGTGAGAAGAGGCAGACAATCTCGTTTGTAGAGACAACCAGGCATGATGGTAGGGAGTATGCATATATAGTCTTGTGTAAATAGTTTGGTTTGGTATTGGTCCTTTTGATATTGAATTATATGGAGAGATAGGATTAATACACATGTTATAATGGATATAGTGTATTTTTTTCAATATCTAACTGTTAAAGGCTTAAACTTGTTCCATTATAGTGAAAACCCTATTCATTACTAACCCTTTATCCATAATACAAAGTTATGTAGAACTGGGATTTGTTTGATCTTGAATCTTGTTTGATTCAAATGTGAGAGATAAGGGATTAATTTTGTCTTAATAAATTTTTTTGATGTGGTAATAAACATAAGATAGTTTTTTAATACTATTTGTAAAGTTTGAACAATCAAAACCCTGTTAACCCTATTTTTGTCATAGGTTACAATTAGGAAAGACTGAGTTTGTGAGATTACAAATTTTTTGTGAGTTAAGGGAGTCTACTCACTGAATTAAAAAGTTTAATTGATCCAATATATAAATTTAAAAATTATTATTTTGATTTTAAACCATTCTTAAACTAATATATTGAATTTAGACCACTCTTAGCCTATTTAGTGTTCACAAACCTTGCCAACTAGGGTTTTGTCTATCAGAAGAAAAGTAACCCTTGAAAAATTACCAAAACTTGTAATATTATGTATTTATAAATTACCTAATTTATTAAAATATTTTTAGTACTACAGTACCTATAGTATGGACTTCTAGAAGGTGGTCTTGGAAAAGGGCTAAAGAAGGCCTAATTTGGAAGGCTACAAAGGTGAAAGTGGACCTAGGAAGTGAGATAGGTCTTGAAATTTGACCCATACGTGTATTTCAACTATAAAAATGATTTTATAACATTTAAAAGTAATAATTATTTTTAATTTTCTATACTAATCTATTTTTAGGTGGAAAAGGGCTACAAGGAAGGCTAGTGGAAATGGCAGAGTTACATGAGTGCAAGGTAAGGTGTTAAAAATAGTGTCAAAAGTTTAGTAAGGGTTATTAAGACTATATGATAATAAATATTAATATTTTTTATTACCTAAACAATCGTAATATTTGGTGCTTTATTTTTATGAGTGGTTTCTTAAGCCCAAAACTAGGACAGTGAACCTTTGTTCAAAGGACAAGAAAAGAAAACTTGTGCAAGCTCCGCATCACTATTGTAGATGGTAGTATGAATAAGTAGGATAGAATAGGGATAAAATACATTATTTTTCCTCAAATTTGTCTTTGGTTTGAATATATTTTTCATCTCTTCTCCATCTAGTGAATAGAGGTCTATCAAACTTATATTTATAGGGTTATGTTGCTTGTGTAGATAATAAATATGCTTAGGCTAACCTTAGGAGGGGAAAAATTTTGAAAAATTATCTATTGGGAAGATCTATGTCTAAGGATAGTAGTTCCTAATTGGGGACACTAGAACCATATGGCTATAGTGTCCCAAATGTGGCTCTAATGTCCTCTTTGTAGACTATTGAAAAAATCGGATTGGGATTTGGGAATATAGTCCTAGGAATATATTTTGATAAAATATAAATTAATGTGTTCTACACAATGACTAAAAAATTATGTCTAAGGCTCTATAATGGGTCTATGGCTAAGATAGGAATAGGGTAACTCAAGTGACACTCTTAGCATCCAATTACCACTTTTAGGTAATTGCATTTGCCCCCCTTTATGCTAGTAATGTAGTAAAGCTAAATGACTAGTATAAAGGAAAAATAAGCATACTTATACTTAACTTGGAATTAAATCCCATGTAGTTGATTCTAAGTATGTGAATTTGGGTTTTTGTATGTGGAACATGATCCAAAGTAATTTCATGTAATGAAACATGCAAAAATCAATCCTTACTTAAGAAATGATCAAAAGCAAAATACTATGATGAAATAAATTAACTGAGTAAAGCTAAGTAAAGTGAGAGGAAAGGAATGAATACACCTCATTAAGTATGTGACCAATGCATGAACATAGTGACAACTTGTGTTTGAGAGTTTACATAGTGATCATATTATTGAATAGTTTGGACTAAGATGATGGCTTTCTTAATCCTCATATGGGTGGCTCAAGAACTCAATATATTTTTGACTCCATCATTGCCCACCCCTACTCAGTGGATCTTGATCTTTGTGAATAGATTGGATAAGACTATGTGTCTAACCCTCTCATGTAGGTGGCTCAATAACTCAAGTAGGCCATGACTCCATCATTGCCCACCTATGTGAAGTAGATTTATCTATAATTGTACTATGAAAATTTTTCAAAGTATCTAAGTGTAATCTAATTATGTATTCATCTATGTAGAGATTTGAGTACATTATGTGCCTCTAGGACACTTGGGAATGCCAACCACTGCAAATTGAGTAAGGCATGAATTTGGTGACAACCTAGAATGTGATAACAATTATATATAATGTAGAGAATGACATAGAGTTTTCCATTCCATCTAATCAACATGTGTGTAGTTGATTATATGGAAAATAATGTGTCACACACATGCCCCTAATTTGATATCTAATTATATTAAATATGTAATAGCTAAATCTATGTAACTGAACTAAATTTGGGAGTGATCATGTCGCACATGATGCCCCCAAATTTTAGTAATTGGTATGAATCTGAGTTAAAATGAATGTATCTAAGCTAAATCTAAACATAACTATCAAACCTATGACTGTATAAATTTGTATTATGCCTAGTGCAATGTCTAAAAGATTCAGGTTGTCTTGAAGTTGAGGCTACTATATAGTAGCACCCTATAGTGGATAGAATTACCCTATAGTGCTAGTGTCCCAATCTAGGTGATAATGTCTTCTTGGACTCATTTTTGAGTGATCTAAACTAAATTTTGAGTCTCTATTATGTTATGTGTCTACCCTAAGTTTGATGTCTAAAATTGAGCTCGTGTGCTATAATGTATATGTGAATATAAATGTAGGATCCTAATCTCTATGACAAACCCCTGTGAATTCCCCCTCTTTTGTGGGTAGTTTTGAAAACTATGTAATCAATACTCTCTAAATAAGTATCTCCATAAAATGTGCTATCTAGAGCATGTGCATGATATTCTAATATAATTTACATACATAACATTAGAGTGTAAATTAATTTGAGCATAAGTAAGTATTATAAGATGTATGTTGTAGTCTAGCATTTCACAAGGGTGTCAAAATAGATGTAATCAATGTGTATGAGCAAATATAAGTATGTATGGGTATGGGGCATGATGTCAATAATGTCACCCAAGTAGGAAGTGTAGATGCATGAGATCCCTCATGGCATCAAAAATTGGTGTGTGTGTGTGTGTGCACCCACGTGTGCTCACGCATGCACGTGCATACCAAAAAAATAAAAGTGTCATGGTGTAGAATCATACAAGGAAGCATACATACAAGTACATGAGGTACACAAATGATAGGACAAGGGGACATAATATAAGGTACATGGGCACATGTCACTAAATCTAATGATGAATACATAAAAGGACATGTCTAAATGTCCACATATGCAAGCAAAAAGTAATTTGGCATAGATCCACATAGAAATACATGTTTAAATGTCTGCATATATAAGAAGGACAACACACACAAGGAACATGGGCACATGTCTAAGGCATATAAATAGAGAAGTTATGTAGATCCAAAGAATAATGGCATATTCAAATTCCCTCAAAGATGGAAGAAGCATAGGAAACATAATCAAGTCTAATATAGGAAAACAAGAAATGAAAGCATGTATAACTATGTAGTAAAAATCTATATAGATGCTAGTATGCATATATATACTGGGTCTAACTAGTGATAATCAGAAAAAAAAAATATGAGCAATGAGTATCAATGATCAATAACAAGATAAACCAATGTGTAATTGAAATGTATAGTATGTAAGATAGAATCTGATTATAGAAATTGTGTATGATATTCCCCCAAGTGGGTGGATGTATCAATATATAAACCTAGATTAGTGTAAATTCCCCTATGGGTAGATGATATCTAGTCTAGATTGGTGTGGTGGACTAGAGTCCTATATAGAGTCTGCAAACACTTGACAAGAGCAAGTGAAGCAAATGTGTATGATAAAAATTGGCTATACTAGGATAGCTATCAATATGCAATATATGGCAAGTAGTATAAATGTAAATATAGCAATGCATACAATCTATAAAATTTTGTGTTTTTGAATTATTGTAAAGGTTTTTATATTTTGACATATTATATTATATTTATGTTTTATAAGTATAAACTATGTACAAGCAAATGAAAATAAACTATGTACAATAAGTGAGGGAGAGAAGGAAGAATATTCAAGGTTAGGAACCATACTAACCAATGAGTCTCATAGGAGACTCAATATCACTATGACCTATGTTGAATAGGGGAACTATGATCATGTTTTTGGTGTGAAAGGGTAACTATGAGCCCATAATCTACTATGGTGTATAATTTGAGTTTGAAGATGCCTGAGTAGTGATGTTATGATATTATGCCATTGATTATGATGCCCTATGAACTGTAGGGGTTTTAGGAACCCATAAGGTAAAATTAGAAGCTATAAGTGATGTAGGTACCTTTTTCTAATAACCACTATACCCCAATATAATTTTTCTTGATGTAAACTAAGTATAAGAAGGTCCTCTAGAATATGTGATGTATCTCTAATGCAATGGTCTCTCTAGTAATGGTCTTTATGGGAGAGTATACATGTATATTGTAGAATTAGACCTAGCCTACTTTGAGGAATTTATTGAACATTGTGATGTATGCATATGAGGTGTACTCTCTACTATAACTAATAATCATGTAATATCTAGTAGTGTTACTATAACTATAATTGGTGTTGGTGTTGGAACTATAGCTAAAAACTATGTTGGAACTACCTATGAGATGGGAAGAGGATACTCATGTGGGACACCCTCAATATTAACCACTTGATTAGCATGCATATACTTCAATCATTAGTGTACTATATATGTGATGGCTTGTAGCTATTATAATCATGGCCTACCCAATAATATATTGAATACATCCACACTAGGTACTACTGAATCGAGTGGATATGTGTGCTAGTCCAACCTATACTAAAAGCATAATCTTCCTTATGGAGATCTAAATGTGGCCACTAAAACTAATAACTAATGTATCTATAGGTAATATATCTCACTCTATGTATCTCTAGTGATGTAAGAGTGTCATGATGCACATGTTTATGCTTGACCCATTGTCAACCATAACACTATGAATAGGATGGTGGTCTATATATGCTCATATGAAGAGTGCATGTAAATCTATATCATCATCCATAATATCCTACTCTAAAAATATTTTAATTGGTTTAGGTGGCACTATAGTGTGATACATGTCGATAATTTTATGTATTGGATGTGTCTCCTATGTAACTATGTGATAGGAATCTCATGGTGGATGTGTCTTGTATGTATAGTGAACACCTGATGTGCCCCCTACCTTATTAGTTGTACGATTTAGAAAAGGATATAAAAATATATTAAGTGCTTTAGCATCTACTTGATGTTATTTTAATGCATCTATGGGTATGCCTACATCAATAATGTTAGCCTCAATGAGATCTTGTATCTTATGCTTAAGGCTAATGCATCTTTTATTCGTATGGCCTATTACCCTATGATATTCACATAATTCATTTGAATTGTAACTCTTTGTAATAGGTCATGTCATATCAACTTATTTAATGGGATAGAGATATATGACATTTCATTCTAATATTTTCTTTAAAACTCATGCTAATAACTCTAGAAGCTTAGTGAAGACTCTGCATTGAGGAATAGATAAAACCAATCTAGGAGAAGGATCAAAAATTGAGTTGACTGTGGCCTTTTGATCACTTTTATTTTTTATGTACTTGAACTTGTATGGAGGATCGTTTGAACTCTTAATAGTTGATTTGGATCCATTTGTGTACTTGAGTTTGCCCATTCTAAGATCTTAACCTCTCTTTCCTTGATTGTGTGGCACATATCGGTAAATGTGAGAAATTTCTTAAATAAGATATCTTAATGCAGTTTTGGTAATAGACTATGTTTAAATATATCATGAAGTTCTCCATTTTCCATGGGGCTAGTCAATTTGGATAATATTATCTTGTATTGTAAGACATAATTGGCTATGACCTCATTTGACTTTTACTTTAACTATGCCATTTGTGCATATGATATCTTATCACTGATGTTGATAGAGAAGTGTGCTAGGAACATATTGGCTAAAGGATTTAATGATGTGATAGATTGATTTGGTAAATCATATAACCACTATAGGGCATAATCCTTGAGACTGCATGGAAATAAATTTGTAAGAATCTAATCATTGGACACATAGTCTAATCATGATGAATAAAAGGATCTGAGGTGATGATATGGGTCACCCTTTCCATCTATAATGTGACCTTTAGTGACATGAAACCATATGGAAAAGGAGTTACCACTATATGATGTGCCAAAGGTGTATGCAAGATAATGTTGTAATCCAAGGCATGTGATGGTTTAAATTCTCCTTTATCAAGATGTAACACCTTAAAATGTAGAGTAAGAACCTCATGCATAAGGGATTGTATATCTAGAGTATAATAAATATCCACAAATGGTGTATCCATCACTAATGTTTGAAAAAAAATCTTAGGTTATGCTATCTGAGTTGGTTGAGTGGGCCCCATTGATGGTGTAACAACATTATTAACTGGTGGGGTTGAAGTTTGACCATTTTTTGTCTTTTGAGTTCCTCTTAAATAATATTTATGAAATCATCTTGTATATCCTTATTCTTGGACACAAAGTCTTGTAATTATCGCTTATCAATTTCATCAAATTTGTTGTTAAATTTTGCCATTATAGGTTGAGAGGTAGGAAAACAAGTTTTGTATATTTTGAATCTTTTAAGAATTAAAATCTATGAAATATGTTGTTAAATTTTTCCATTATAGGTTGAGAGGTAGGAAAATAAGTTTTGTATATTTTGAACCTTTTAAGAATAGGAATTTATGAAAATATTTTAAAATTTAAATATTACAACAAATTTGATATTTCTAGAATTGAAATCTGAGTAAAGATAGAAAAGGATACAAAACCTAAGTGTGTCTAGGGTTAAGGTTTTTGAATTTAGGGTTTATTTTGCACCAATTTAAATTATATGTGAAATAAATTGAAACCCTAATGTGAAATTAATTTTAATTAGTTAGGTTGTTTAAAAAAATTAGAAAATCAAAAGTATGCATCCCTAAATTTATTATTCAAAATTTGGATGAATGCAAGCTAGGGTTTTAAGCAATATTCAAAGTAAATCGAGTTCATCAAATGATTTAACCTTTTAGGGTTTTTACTATGAAAATCCTATGTTTAGATTAAAGGGATGAGATTTCTAAATCAGTTAAATAAATATGAAATAATTAAGTACTGATTTGTTATAAAATTTGACCTTCTTTGACTTTATAAAAATAACAATAAATAGGCATTAATATAGACTTATCTAAAAACTATCACAGATGATTTGGGTTCTAAAAGTTGAGATCTGGTTAGTTTTGAGTGTCATCAATGGGATTCTAGTGTTCATCTAGTCACTGGATAGTAGCAGCTAGTATGGACAATAACACCATATTTGTGTAGTGTCCTCTAGGTGGTGGTAGTGTCCCCTTTGTAGGACTACTCTTATTTTTTAGGATCACCTATTCCTATATTTTTAGGTCCTATTCATATGCACATAAAACCTAGAGCTTTATGTTGTGCTTGGAAAACCTAATTTAGTGTGCAAACCCTAATCTTCCTTGCAAGTCTGACATGATCAATAATTATGTTTTTATTAGTAAGATAGGATGGACATCTTCAACACCCCCTATGAAGAGATTTACCTACATACCAATACTCTTAAGAGGGATCAATCCCCTATGTAGTTCTCCCACCTGCTGCTTAATGCAAGTGTAAGTAAATTCTAGAATGAAAGTGGACTTGGATGTTTTGAATGTACTTAAGCTTTTAAATGTTTGAAAACTAGAATTAGGTTTGTTGTAGATGGTAGTATTCATAATTAGGGAGAATAGGTATCAAATACCTAAATTTTCCTCAATTTTATCTTTGGTTTAAATTTTTTTTTCATCTCTTTTCCATCTAGTGAATAGAGGTCAATTATACTTATATTTATAGAGTTATGTTACTTATGTGGATAATAAAATATGCTTAGGTCAAACTTATGAGGGGCACACATTTGAAAAATTATATGTTTGGAAGATCTAGGTCTAAGAACAATAGCACCTAGTTCAAGACACTAGCGCCATGTGGCTATAATGTCCCAAATGTGTGGCTAATGTCATCTTTGTAGACTATTGAGCAAGTTGGATTGGGATCTGGGAAGATAGTCATGGGACTATTTTTTGATTAAATTTAGATGAATGTGGTCTACACAATGACTAAAAAAGTATGTTTAAGGCTCTATAATGGTCTAGGGCTAAGCTACAAATAAGGTAACTCAAGCAACACTCTTAGCATCCAATTACCACTTTTAGGTGATTACAAAAACAAATTCTTACAAGCTAAATTTTCAACAAAAATGTAGTCAATTAGAAGAGTTACAAACACTATTTTTTGTATTGTAAAGAGACTTGGAATGTGATAAATAAGATAATAAGTGGATATAAAAAGAGAAAGGTAAAATGGGACATGGCCTAGAATATGTAAAAAAACTAGTAGAGTTTTACAAAAGAATTTACCATGTCAAAGTTGCATTGAAAGGATTGTTAGAATTTGAGGGTTTTAACCAAGTATTTCACCAAAATAACAATTCTTATCAAGCATACATAGACTGAGTGGGTCTATAAATTTGTACAGAAAGGAAATAAATTCTAAAAATTCATGAAATAGATGACTCGATGAATTTCCCAATCTACTTTGAATAGTGGAGTGCATCTAAAGAGCATAGTATGTGGTATGTTTTTTAGTCTTAATTACTTTTTATCTAATTTAACAAGGTAATTAAAAATAACTTGGATTAATTCTAATTTTTTTAATTATGGAAAGGTAGATCTCTCAGTTGTGGATATTTTTTTAGTAGTTCATGTATAAAAAACTAGATTAACAATATTCATAATGGTTATTCTAAGGTAATATTATTCTCTAAAAATCTCAATTGATATGTTTCTCTCTCTCTTGGTTAAAAATATCATTTTTGTTCTAAGATTAGTTTTCTTCTGGAATTACCTACATACATTTTGGATCTCACTATTAGATAAATCTTTAGGGAAGAGAAGATTGAAGCCAATGCTCACTTATAGATACATTTTGGAATCAATCTTCTCTGCCATGAAGATAAATCTACTATTGAGATTTGAAATATCAAAAAATAACTTTGTTAAGTAGTTGATTCTAGAAGAATCCTATTTAAATTATGTTACATAAAAGGCTCATGGTGATACCTTTGCTATGAAATTGGTATTTTTTTAAATTATTGATGAGTGCAATTCCCATAATGTTTAAGAAGCATCAAAATAAAAGACATTATCCACCACAAGCATTTGTTATTATGGAGAGTATTTAAGAGGTATATTTATCTATTTGCTTTCTGATGTTAAATTTGATTGTAATCATTTTTTTTGCTTATTTAATAAATTGTCATTCTACCACACATCTGATGTAGGTAAGTAATCATGAAAATGATATACTTGTATAGTTTATAGTATTATTATTTTTTTCCATTTTATTTTATGAATTTCCAAACTAATACAATCATTGTTATTTACATAAATAAAAATATTTTAAAGAGAGGCTTGATAATCTAAACATACTTGCATTCGATTTATAGAAGTATATATGTTAGTTAGCCAGTAGATTTCTATTTTTTTAAATAGAATATAATTATGACACTCATACCTTTTTTTATTAACTATAGTTTTTACTAACACCTCAATAGTTTGAATATGAAGGCACAGGGAATGGTTTTTCCAATAGAGTATCAATGAATGTTTATGTGGTTTATAAGAGATTTTTCATTATGTGATTATGAATCACTTATTGTCTTTGGAATACCAATTAAGATAAATTATGTTTCAAGTATCATTTTCATTATTGAAAGCTTAAATGTGGCAAGTCCAATATTTTTTTTGGGTTGAAAATAGATTTCATGGTATTTTCATGGACAAGGTCAATTTACATAGTCATGTAGAAATGACATCCTCTACATAATTTATCAATAAACTTTCAAATTAATATAGACTTACAAATATCAATACCAACATAATAGTGTAAAATAAAACTAGTTTTCACTTGTTTTAATAAGTGATTTGTTTGTACTTGAGTTGTCTTTAGAGGATTCATTATAGTGAAGAAAATTTAAAAATATATATATTTTAAATTGGTATCTTTGGTTAATTAAAGGTTCAAGATCCAAATTTCACTTGATATTACGTGTCACATCCAGTTCCCCTATATAAAACTACTTAAGTATTAGTAGTGGATTATGAAACTAATGATTGCAGTTCTTATTTTTATGCCTAATTTGGGCACGTATGTTGCATGGTTGACAATCATATTTTTATTTCATGATCAGTTATTATGATTGGATAGCAGTTGCATATGTTATTACTATGTTTTATGATCATGATTGGTTGTAATTTCATTTCAGATGATTTACATTACAATATTTTATTGATGTTTATATATTGATTATTGTGATAATCTTGAACTAACTATCCATTTATTTGATTGAGGTGGTTGCAGGATTGTCCTGCCCTCATAGGTAGGATAGAGGGAGAATCATCAGAGAGGGCATGTAGATACCATCATTGGGGATTAAGATAATTTTGTTAAACCTGCACATACCACATTCTAGTTTGCTTGAGTAAAATGAATGATTAGCCATTATTTTTATTAAATGATGAATGTTGTTTGCATTGTTTTACTTTTGCAATGAATCAATCCTATTTACATTGTCTAAATCCATCACTTGATGTGACTAACATAGTATGTGAACTCCTTGAGTTAGTTGGATCTATTTTTTAAAATATTATGGGAACTCAAATTATATTATGTTAAACTAGAATATATATATATATATATATATATATATATATATATATATATATATATATATATATATATATATATATATATAAGTTGGTCGAGATATGAATGTTATTGGTCCAATTTGATTACTTATGGATCAAGTTTAAGTTGGTCTCATTATGCCCATTTTTGGTGACTTAATAAGAAGGAAAAAGAGGGTAAAAAAACCCCAAATCAATTTAATTAAAATGAACTTTGAAACTTTAGATGTTGTTTATTTGTTTTTTTATATCCATTGGCATATATCATGAAGTAAAAAGGTAAAAATGGAGTAGGTTTTGATTATTTCAATGATTTGGGGGGTTGACTTCCCATTTTGAGGAGCTCTAAGATTACATGCAATTGTCATGTAAGATGTAAAGCTCTTGACTACAATTAAACAACCAAATAAAAATATGGTGCATGTATGAATGTAAAATGACATGATGAGAAACTTGTATAAGAGTAAGAGAGTTGGCTGGTCACACAAACACATGCAAAGATTTTGTAAAAAAGAATAAGAAGATGAAAATGGGTAGGATGGTTAGATGGCAGGAAGAGAAGAGATTAGAAAATGGTAGGAAAAAGAGGAAAGATACCATTTTTCACTTTTAAATAGTAACCACTATGTTACCAGGTTGGTTCATATTTTTATTGGTTTTGGACTTAAATGATAAGAAAAATATGATTCTTGTATGGGTTCTTATTATATTTTTTAAATGTGTAAAATGATAGTTTTTAAGTCCAAAAATAAAAATAAAAATTAAGGTTTCATGATTATGAATCTAGGGATGGAACTCGGTTCCATTGATAGGCCCATACTCTTGATACCAAATCATATCTTGCACTTAAACCCTAAGCTATAGACCTATAGAAATGATATTGAGCTTTGTTATTTGGCTAGTTTATTGTAAATGGATTTGACCTTGTATTCTTATTTCGCCTTAAAACCAAGTGTTCATTAAAATAATATCAAAATGCCCTTTTTGAAAACCATTACACTATTATAGGTTTGAGGAACATAGTTTGAAATATGAAACTATATGTGTGTGTGTGTGTGTGTGTGTGTGTGTGTGTGTGTGTGTGTGTGTGTGTGTGTGTGTGTGTGTTGTACATACATGAGATAATATAACACACTTAGATATGGACTGATTAGATTATGAAAATTTCATATATCTAATTCTAAGTTTATAATTACTTAGTTGAAATGAACCATGAGATATTAACACTAAATTCATATACTTGCAAATGTAGTAGTAGGCTATATTATAAATATCGAGTTGAAATATAAATTGTGTGTGTGTGTGTACGTGCGCACGCGTGCACGTGCGTGCACATGTACATGTGTGTGTGTGTGTGTGTAAATAACATTTTTTTCAAAATTGTATATTATCCTAAACAATGATGAAATTTGGGAGCATAAAGCAGGTAACATAAATTCTTGGGGACTTAATTTATTGGTAACTATAAATGAATGTATATGAAAATGTATACTTACTAAAAAAATGACATATACCAATAGGTAGTCTAATGAACACTGAGGTATCTACATGAAATTATATTTATTTGTATCTAGGTGATTTACACAATTGTAAGTGATAATGTGAATTTTAAATTATATATATATATATATATATATATATATATATATATATATATATATATATATATATATAAGTGAAAGTTTTATTTGATAGTTTACCCATTGATTGTGTATAAATAAATGATGATAATTGTTCTTAATTTATATGAATGTTAATGAACAAGTAGGAATTTGAAGAGAAAACTTAGGTATATTGTATACACATTATCAAATATTATAATATTTATAATGGCTCTTATTTACATGAGAAAAATAGGGTATATCATGTTTGTCATATATAACTAGACGGTAACCTTATATTAAAGAGATTTTCTTATATAATAGATCATGATGGAGTAAGTGGGGAGAGATGTATAAAGGAAGCTTATATACTTAATTATGTTTATGAGTTATTTGGAGATTCATAAGTTATAATGTTGGATGAGCATTATATATATATATATATATATATATATATATGAATTGTGTTTGAAGGATATTTTGAGAACGGACTTAGAATAATTTGATTCTTGTTCTAGTATCCTATACATATTTGGGTTTGAATACAATTCATTTCATATACCTATGTTTATCACTTTTGTGGTTAACTGAATGGAACCAATGAGATTATTGATTTTTTTATTACTTATACCTTATATTACTATTGGACTAAGTATTTGATGCAATCTATATTTATTATGGTTGAATCTATATCTAAAAATTCTAGATTGTTTCATGGATAAAAGGTGTTAGATATATTAGGGTACTAGTATGCAACTCATATGCATAACCATTGATATCTTATAATAGTTATGATTTAGTAGTAGAGAGTTTTGTGTGAATGGATCTGACTCAGATCCTTAGATCTGATTTGTATAATGAAAACTTTGGCCAAAGTAATGTTATAGCTGAGACATTGTCATTCTATTATACTTTCTAGTTTACATGTGTATTTTGAAGTCATATTAGATAGAGTATTGGTTTTCATGGTCTATATATTATTGTATGTATTATTGATTATACACACATGGGTTTTGGATGATTTCTTGATATCCACATTATTCTTATTTTCCCCTCCATGAAAGGTAGGGCTACTCCCAGTGGGGAGGTGTGCAAGTGACCGGTGATCTTTAGTTAGAGATAAAGTAATCAAATGATGTTTTCCCTCTATTCATCTATTTTAACCATTGGAGATCATACTCATGGATACATTCATGGTTTATTGAGCTAGTTGTGAGGTTCATTTGTACTGTTGTATATATTATATTGTATACTTGACTTTGTACTAAAATATAACATGTACATTACTAGATGGATATTCAAAATAGTAGGGGTTGTGATATTTTTAATTAATTTTGAATATTATGATATTAGTGATTATATCCTCATTTATAGTGGAAGTGTGGATTATATAAATTTTATGTTATACTCAATTTATTCCATGATTCATTGTGTCAAAAATATTCATTTTGAAATCTGTTATAAATTGTTTGAAAACTAAATGGATCATTTAGTTAACCATGGGGTTGATATATTGCTACATTTATTGCTTTAGATGCATTTAGTAGGAAAATAGTATGTTTTCAGATAGTTTTTGTATAAGTGTACATTGGTATTAAAAAAATTGTGTATCCATTTTTTAGCTCAGTGGGGTTATAACATTTATGGTATCAGAGTGAAGGTTTAACGCTCTGACCTAATGAGTCCACTAACATAAATATATTCTCTTAATTTTTAGTGAGAAAAATAACATGAGTTAAATCAAGTGGTGAAGGGATTTCAAATGCAAACCCTCAAGTTGATCCTAATCAGCTAGCAGCAGAACAAGCTATAAAACCTGATCAGATACTCACTATCATGAATGAGACTAAAGATAGGATAGCAACTATAGAGTGAGAAGTTCATGGACCTAAAGAGGAAGATGGACAAGAGGTTCCAAAATAATAACCTCATGAATAATAAGTGTCTCAATATCAAGGGAATAAGGAAGGTTGGCAAGTGGCTAGAGATCAAGTAGCTGTAAAGCTTGTGTGTGATATGAATAAAGTGAACCCACCCTTGTTTGATGGTATGTTATTAGGTTATGGATTTTAAGATTAGCTTATATAAATGGAAAAGTATTTTAAAATTAAAAATTATTTAGAAGTGACTAAGGTTGTGTGGGGAACTTACCAAGTGGCTAGTGAAGTAACAACTTGGTGGACTAAGAAGAAGCTAGAGATGAACCTTGATTCTACTACCACCACTTGAGAGTAGTTTGTGGCTCTTTTTAGAGCATGATGGCTATCTCATCTATATTTTGATAAAAAAAATTAATAGATTTATAAAATCTAAAGTAAGGGATTTGTTAATAAATGACTACTAAGAATAATTCACAAATCTCTTAAAGTATATTCCTTAGTATCATAAAGATGAATGTTTCCAAATTAAGAAGTCCATTATGGGATTAAAACTCCAAATAGGGTGTGAATTGGATGTGCATGGACCATACACCATGGATTGGGTCTTTGAGAAGGCAGTTAAGTCTGATAAAAAGTTGAAATAACTTGTAGAGGTCAAAGAAAAGTTCAAAAATAAGTTTGGATGTTCCGAGAAACCCTTAAAGAAAAAGAACTGAAAACCAGATGGGAATTTCAATAACTAATTCAATAGCCAGAATGTGAGATTCAGTAATGCTTTAGGGAACATGAAATTAGGAGATATTTTTAGAGAAGGATTCAAGGGTGTTAATTAGGCTAAGAGAAAGGGACCGCTTGGTGGATGTTTTATGTGTGTATGAGACCATTATGCCAAGGATTATCCTCAGTGAAAGACTTATGGTAAAATTAAGAATTAATCCACCTCTACATCTTAGTAGAGAATGTTTCAACATTATATTCACGTAGAAGTGGATAATACTATATTAAGAATTTCAAGCTTATCTCATTGAAGTATTAGGTACTTTTTTTTCATATTATTTATATTTTGATGGATATGAGAGCTATTGAATGCTTTATCTCTTCTAGAATACTAAGTAAATTATCTAGGAAAGTTGATTTCATGGTAAACACTTGGTCAATTAAGTATGGGAATGAATGACTAACAGCTAATTCACAATCAGATATACTTATTTTGATCAAAATGAACAAGGAGAGTAACCATGGATATGTACCTTCTACCTCATTTAAATATCAATCTAGGGATGTAGACTTGATAGGATGATGTCACTATATGTGTACACTCAATCTCTAATTTGACATTCTACTAATTGTATCTAAGATGCTGAAGTGTAGTAAATGAAATGCTTGAAATGAAACATAAAAAAAGTATGGTAAAATAAATGCTTATGCATGGAAGCTTCCCTAATTGAATCTAAGCAAGAATGTAAATCATACATTTCATAAATGAAACAGATAATGCTTAAGTAAATCAAATAACATGTTTAGCTAAATAAATAGTTTGGATTATTGTTTCATCCTTTCAAAGGGGACCCTTCCTCCTTTCAAATCTAGCTTCAACCCTTCCTATTATAACACTAAATTAAACTTAGAATTGCTCACCCAAATTAATCAAAAGTGTAACAATGAATTGTTGCATGAAGTTACAATCATAATTGCTTAACACAATGTTCTAACAATCTCTATTCAACATATATTATTTTCTATATATCTCAACTCTATTGCTACATTTTATTTACCACAGAGGAGATTATTTTATGAAAAATAATATATACATTCTATTCTAACATATGTTTGAATTGGGATAACCAAAATTGGTTCCTTTCGCTAAAGACATCTTTCATGTGAATCTTGTGACTTTGTTGTAAAACAAATAAGGTTATTTTGTTCTTCAACTACTTCCTTATTGAGCTCTATAGAGGTTAGAGTCATTTTTGTGAGTCAGTTAGAAGAGAATCAAAATTTGTTCATCTATGGCTTTGGTCATGCATTAGCTGTAGGATGGTCTGTGTAATGAGATTATTTTTGCTATAGGATGTTCCATGCTATATACCTATTTCTAAAAAACATATTCAAAACATATTCATATAAAAATCATCCAAAATCAATAGACAACTATCATATATCTAATTTCGATACATAATTATAACTATTCAAAAGAGTTTGAAAACATAACGTTATATGGCTTATTAAAGTAGGGAACTATATGGAAAAGTGTTCAAAAGCATGTAAAATAAGAAGGATGAGTACAATAGATGGACACAATAGCAAGAGATTTATGGGGCTCATCACACCCCCAAATTAAGATCTTGCTTGACCTTGAACACCATACTTATTCATTCTTAGTGCACAAAGAACTCTAAAATTGATGGGTTTTATAGCTCCCTTGGCAAGGTGAGCATAAAAATGCCACTTTTGCTTAAATATTTGCCAACTTTTGGCTTTTTAGGCTTCATCCACTAGGATTTTATCCTGTTAGTCTAGAACAAGATACTAGAACAAGGATGGTGGGAACTTTAGGTTTAGTAATTATGATCCCATGTCACCTACAAGAAGAATGTATTTTTTGGTCTTGTTAAATGTTGCATCTGTTAGGAACTCGTGGAAGCACCATTGATTACCAAGTACAAGCAACTTAATATGCAAAATTAAACCAGAAGTAATAAGTAACTAGAATTCAGAAATAACACAGAATATGAGAGACAATACCCAATTATATTAACACTCTTCCAAAAAAGAATTACAACCAAGAAGATGCCATAGTTCTTCTTCACCTTACAGAGGCTTCCCACACCTCAAGTGTACAGTAATTCACCTTCAAGAGTTCTCTCTCAATTACAGTCCCAACACACAACTCAGACACAGAGTTGGTGTTCACCTCCAACCAGTCAGTATCCACTACTGCCAGTACCACTAGTAAGTGACAATCACTACCAATTCAACCGAGTACTCCACATACCCAAGTTTTGAGTATACACACATACTCCAAGTAGATCTCCCATGAACTTGCAATAACCTGCAACTCAAATGATCTTACTTTGGAAGGAACTACTTTGCCTTCCTCTTTGCTCTTCAATTGAGTACACACCATACTCCAAGTAGATCCTGCCTGATTTTGCTCCCTGTTGTGTCACTATTACCTTGATCCTACTGCCACCTACAGATCAACCTGGTTCTGCACCCCTGCAAACCTTAGACCTCGCACACACAAACACCTATAGATCAATGATCTTACTTACCATGTAGATCTCCAAATGTGGCCTTGCACACCTACTGACCAAGATCCTACATACATGAAGAATCCTTCTGATTCTACAAACCAGCACCCACACTTGGCATTATGGCACTAGGAGGAACACACCATGCTCTCTTCACTCTGAAAGAGCTAATATTTTCTCTCTTACTCTCTAGCACAAATTACAATACAGCCCATGAGTCTATTATATAGATCTCATGCAAACAATAATTAGACATCTAATTACAATAATTAGATCCACAGCTTCAAGTCTAAAATTGGCCTTTGACATGCAAACAACTGGTTCATTAACTAACTATCTGTGAACTAGCAGTTTTGGAACCGCACAGGCGATCGATGTCAGTCCCTGTCTGCCTAGAGGTGATCGACGTCGGCCGATATCTGACTAACATCGGTTGCTCTTCTCACTGTATATGACCGATGTCGGTTGATCAGATCGATGTCGGTTACTCTGCAACTCAGCAACCTCCTCCATATCTGCATCAGTGAAGCTTTTAGCTCCACAACCTAACAATATCCCACTTGGAGATAAATAGTTGAACTGTACCTATACCTGTACACTGTCTAATCTGTTTCCTAGCTTGTATCCCTCTTTAAGCTCAACCTTAAAGACCAACCACCACAAAACCTATGGTGCACCTCCTGTCATCTAAGTAGCCTGCTGCATCTACATCTACAAACCCATGTAGAAAAGAACTCGACCCTGCATAGCATGTCAACCTGCTACTGGTCCCTCTTAGATACTTGAGAATCCACTGAACTGCCCTCCAGTGCTTCTTTCCTAGATTGGCTCCAAACTTTCTGACAGCTCCACTGCGTGGGCAACCCAGGTTCAATACGCATGTACTTAACCTCATCATGTGAATCAGGACCCTATCCTATGAACTATCCAACCATCAGCATGCTAACTGATATCACATAATCATCTAGAGATAAAATCAACCTTTGATCTCCATGTCTCTAGAACACACTTATGCCAAAGAATTTTGTTGCTCCAAATTCCTCATGACATGCCACTGAACTAACCTTACCCTTAGCTAAGCAAAACCCTATATGTCTGAACCTGCACCAAGCTCATCCTCCACATATAGTAACAGAATAATGTTGCAACCATCATCCACCTGGTAAGACAAACACAATGATTATACTAACATTGACTAAAGCCCTACTTTGTCATCCACCTGGTACCACCTATCAGCCCTGTACCACTATCCTGTAGCTTCCTTAAGACCATATGACCTGGCCTTCTGTCTCAAGTATCCATTCTCTCTATTCTTTAACTAAGGAATCCATTCATCTTTCAGTGCTTTCTTCCAGCTGACAACCCTACCAAATCTCCTATTTGGTTTTGCATCCTAATCATGCCATGCTCCCACTGTTTCTTGGATCCTTCTTGCTCTGCAGTGAGCAATAAGTATAAAGAAGAGGAATGAATTTGAGGCTTACTTACCCTTTCAATCCTCCACATGGGCATCTGAGACTCCTTGACAGCTTGTTGTCTACCCAAAATCCATTCCAATGACTAACCTCAGTCACCACATAATCTACATCTGACTGATGTCGGTTCCATGTGACTGTCCTTTCTATCGATGCCAATTTTCTAACCAACATCGATCTTACCTGGTCACCGACGTCAGTTCTCTAACTGACACCAGCAGCCACCCTGCCTAACACCACCAGCTCTGGTCTACACATGACCGACATTGGCACCTATCTGTTTGATGCCAGTTCCCCTTGAATGACGCCAGTAACTGTGTTCACCTATGAGTGATGACTTTTTACCCGCGAGCTCTCCATGGATCAAAACTCTATCCAAACCACCCTGCTCAGAGATGTCCAGCCTTCTCCACTGATCTTTGTCTGTCATCTCCTCCAAAAACACCAAGGCTTTCTAGTTCTTAAGTCTATCAAACACATCTGACTTCCTCTTAAGAACATGCATCTCCTTCTTGCTCATGTGACCAAGCCTACAAAGCCACGTCTTTGCAATAGAAAAAGAATCAGTAATATAAGTAGATAGATAAAGGATACCTACTTTGTTACCACCAGCTAATTCAAGTGCATCCACTATGAGAGTTTTTGTGCATCTCTCATCACCCAACTTTCCTAAAGCAATTAGCCTTATCGTCAAAATCGGGACCTGCATGACCTCCTTCAACACCCATGTGTTGGCTGCCTGCAATTTCAGCTTCACTTCCTCTTTGCCAATTCTTTGGTAAGGCACACTAGCCCCTAAATAAATCTTTCCAAAGTCTCCAAAGACCTTAACATGGAAAAATACTCTATTTTGAGCTGCATGGAAAGAGGCAACAGAATCTATAAAATAAGATTCTACTTTATCCAAGGAACATCCTAGAGCATCCTGTGCAACAACACCTACAACATCTACTTCTTCAGTTCCTTCATGTTGATCTGCTACCAACCAACAATTTTTCTTTACCTACTCTTTCTTTCCATAACACCGTAATTGACCATTCGTGCTTTTCAATTCCTCTATTCTTACTGTACTTTCTTCTACCATTGCTATACTCCCACTCAATCAAAAACCCCTGAGAGTGACCTGTAATCAAACACAAACTTTCTCCCTACAACCTTAGCTCTGATACCAACTGTTAGGAACCCGTGGAAGCACCATTGATTACCAAGTACAAGCAACTTAATATGCAAAATTAAACCAGAAGTAATAAGTAACTAGAATTCAAAAATAATGCAGAATATGAGAGACAATACCTAATTGTATTAATACTCTTCCAGAAAAGAATTACAACCAAGAAGATGCCACAGTTCTTCTTCACCTTACAGAGGCTTCCCACACCTCAAGTGTATAGTAATTCACCTTCAAGAGTTCTCTCTCAATTACGGTCCCAACACACAACTCAAACACAGAGTTGGTGTTCACCTCCAACCGGTCAGTATCCACTACTGTCAGTACCACTAGTAAGTGACAATCACTACCAGTTCAACCGAGTACTCTACCTACCCAAGTTTTGAGTATACACACATACTCCAAGTAGATCTCCCATGAACTTACAACAACCTGCAACTCAAATAATCTTACTTTGGAAGGAATTACCTTGCCTTCCTCTTTGCTCTTCAATTGAGTACACACTGTATTCTAAGTAGATCCTGCCTGATCTTGCTCCCTATTGTGTTGCTGTCACCTTGATCCTGCTGCCACCTGCAAATCAACCTAGTTCTACACACCTACAAACCTTAGACCTCATACACATAAACACCTGCAGATCAATGATCTTACTTACCATGTAGATCTCCAAACGTGGCCTTGCACACCTACTGACCAAGATCCTACATACATGAAGAATCTTTCTGATTCTCCAAACCAGCACCCACACTTGGCACTATGGCACTAAGAGGAACACACCATGCTCTCTTCACTCTGAAGGAGCTAATATTTTCTCTCTTACTCTCTAGCACAAATTAAAATACAGCCCATGAGTCTATTATATAGATCTCATGCAAACAATAATTAGACATCTAATTACAATAATTAGATCCATAGCTTCAAGTCTAAAATTGGCCTTTGACATGAAAACAACTAGTTTGTTAACTAACTGTCTATGAACTGGTAGTTTTGGAACTACACAGGTGACCGACATCGGTCCCTGTCTACCTGGAGGTGACCGACGTCAGTCGATATCTGATTGACGTCGATTGCTCTTCTCACTGTATATGATCGACGTCGGTTGATCAGATCGACATCGATTGCTCTGCAACTCAGCAACCTCTTAGTAACCTCCTCCATGTCTACATCAGTGAAGCTTTTAGTTCCATAACCTAACAACATCTAAACTAAAGGGGAATAGGGCTCTTTCTTCTTCTATGTTGTAGTGAGCTCATTCTAGCAATCGATAGAGGACTCTTTGGTTGAAGGACTAGTAGAAGTTCTCAATCCCAAATAAAAACATTGAACCTCATCACATTTCTATCCAAACCAAGTTCTAACTTCTTTTTTTAACATGATATTGTCCCATTTAGCTAATACAACATTAGGTGCCATTGATTCACCCATGATAAGTAACTAGGTTTTATTTTACTTGTCTTATATTCTGTTATTTCTCTTCCTCTTTTTTTTCATTTAACAAATATGATAAAAATGCTTGCAATTGGACATCTCCAACATATAGATTAGAATTCCATTCTCTATCATATACAACAACATAATTATGTAGGTAGAACTCACACAATTGTGTTTGTTCTTCCTGTGAACTTACTTTATATATAGAAAAGAAGGAAAGGAGATAAATAACTTCATGGGGAATATCACAATAAATTCTCATAAATCTAAACTTATGCCATTGTTATTCAAGATAAATTGAATAAACTTTTACAAGAGTCCTACAATCAAGGAGTTCTTAGATTATACCAACCATGTCCTCAACTATCTATTTCAATTTGGTGATGCTCTCTTCCTTCAACTTATTTTCTTTCAATTTCTTATTTTATTTCCTCAGTTCCTTTAGAGATTCAAATTGATTATCCATCCAATTAAATAGTTGAGAAGATATTGTAAAATAGGAGTGATACTTGACCTCAGGGGCAACTTTATGTTCTTCTTGTTGATTGACCTCTATATAAGGTTGTGGAATGTTAGCTACAAGATTATCTTTAACTAAAGGTTGTATCTAACAAGCTATTGTAGCAAGCTCATCTAGTACTCCACCAGTTTAGTCTTATAGTTTCTTCCTTAGTCTCTCAATTTTTTTCAAGGCTTGCTTAAGAGTGGAAAAATCCACTTGCACTGTAGTAGGTTTCTCTAATTGTTTAGATTTTCCCTACATGGGTTCCTCATGCAACTCTTGTTCTAATTTTTCATGTACTATTTCCTCACACAATTCTTCAAAACTATGTTCAATTTTTTCTTCTTCCTCATGCATTTATTCAAGATTGTGTTCAACTTGCTTCACTTCTTCTTGCATTGGCTCTTCATTAAATTCTTCAAAATTATGCCCAAATTGTTTTGCTTCTTCTTGATGGAATAGTAGAGAACATTTTTCCCTATCTATTTCAATCTCTAAAGATTCATTACTACTAAAAGACCATTCTTCCCAAGATTCTTCATTTATTTGAATAATAGAAGAAGGTTTAGTTCTCATCTTTCTCCTCAATCTATGAGATCTACGAGGAGTAGGGATTACCTTGATCTTCTTGGAATAAGGTGGAAGTTTCTCCTTAGACTCATCTAAAATAGGTTAAAGAATGAGTTTCCTCTTTTTATTTCTCTCAAACCTTGCTACGAGTTCTTGTGTTGTTATAGGAAGACCTTCTTCTATAGGTTCTTATGTGGCTGCAAGAAGGATTTTTAATACAGGTTATTTTGGTTCTACATGAAGGGATCCTCCTTCTAATCTTTGTTCTTCAACCTCCAATTCTTCTTCTAATACATTTCCTTCTCTATCACTCTCTTCATTTCTTGGTATCTAGATAAATTTCTCCCAATTGATATTGGGTCTAATTATTTGCAAATAGTCTTGAACAAGTAACTAGATGAGACAATGGTGGGAGAGAGCTTTAGAATTACCTTTTTGAAAAGCCTTTGACATTTTGGTGATCATATAAAGAAAAAAGTTGGGAATTTTGATCTCTATTCCATGTCATAAATAATTTATGAACTTGAAGTATAGGCCATGCAACATAGAATACCTTCCTTTGCAGATTAAATATCTAGAGAAAAAATTGATAGCTTTAGCCCATCTTCCTAGTAGATAAAACCTTGTGGTGCCCTACTTTGAGGTTTCCAAGCATTCATTTACTCTGTTAAACTTTACTCTCTCAATCTTGGCATCAAATATATCTTGTCATTTCTCCCCTATTCTAGGTAGTCCCATTACTTTATTGCTTGTTATTTTTTTTATTTTTACTTCCATCCTGTTTACCATGGCCAAGCTATTATGCAATGTACCAGTAAATTCTTCCACAATTCCTTCATTTAGGGCTTGTATTTTCTTGAAATATTATGCCCATCTTATATGATGAAATAAGGCTAAGATTTCTATGTTGTTATCCAAGGGGGTGATATCCAGTGGTTCATGTTTTAACAAATTGCCTCCTATATTTTGTGAGTTATAGATCTAGGTGTTTACAGCAAGAATTTTGGGCAATGGCAAAATGATTTGTGACTTTTGCATTTATAGGTTAAATAATCCTTTTGAATTAATGAAAAACATCCTTCCAACTTAATTTATCACTTGTCCTCAAGGGATGAAGCTGACATGCATAAAACACTCATGGTAAGAGTAAGGGGTACCAGTAATAATTGTGTAATTGGTCACATCAACAAAGGAGATGATAAGTGGGTGTGATAAGGATAAGATATAATGGCACATTAATAACATTAAGTCTCATCATCTTTTAGAAATAATTAAAATTTATGATAGGAAATAAATATATAATAATTAATGTATCACCTATATAAATATCTTTCATAACTATGCAAATGATGATGTGAAGTGGTGATCATGGTATACGCTAGTGTTTGAGTGGGAGAAAACATTTGAGATAGGATGCAGTGTAGGAATATATCTTGTAGTAAGATATGTTTCTTATAGCAGCAAGTGTTATCCTGTAGCAACAAGTTTCTATCCTATAATAACAAATTTTTCACCTATAGCAACAAGTTCTTCATCTTGTAGCAAGAAAGAAAATATATTTCTACTACAAGGGAATGAATCTACAAGAAAAAAGAGAAAAAAAAAAAACATTTTTATTGCAGTAGTGCCTTTTCTCTTTTTCATTTTTTTTAATGAATGTCGATCAGCCAATGACCTATTTTTTGAGACAACATCCATCAACAATGCTCGAAGGTTTTCATTATTGAATTTTTTGATTTTTTTTTTATAGATTTTTTGGTCCAAACTCAATTGAAATCACAAGAATATAAAGGGTAGGATTTTATTCAACCTAAACCAATCCAGGGAACGACTTGTTCTTGGCTACAAAAATATTTATTACTCTTGGAAAATACTAGAGAAGGGTTGATAGAAATACCCTTCGACTGTAAGAACAAGTTGAATTGCTTCATGAAGAAGAGATGGATGTTGTTCTTCAAGAAGTTGGTGAGTGAGAGTTTCCTTAGAAAATAGTTTCTTGTACAGCTTGAGCCTGTGACCATTAACAATAAGTTGAAACTAAATAGAGTCAATGGTTATAAGCTTTACAGCTCCATTGTCAAAAAATTGTTCGATCTCATAAGGCCCAATCCATCTAGACTAAAAATTTCCTTTATGATCCTTATATTTAGAGTCAAAAAGGAGTGCCTAGTTTCCTAGTTAAAAATTCTTAGTCTTGATGTTCCTATCATGCCATCCTACATGCTGTCTTTACACTATTTTAGTATGATGAAGTTCTTCCTTTCTTAAGTCATCAAGTGCATTCAGCTGCATGATCTGATCTTGTTGAGCTTGAGAAAGATCTAATTCTAAATCAAGTGTTGTCCTTAATGTCTTATGTTTAAACTCAATGGGTAGAATATGTTTTTTTCCCATAAACTAGTTCATATGGATTGAAACTAGTTATGGTTTTTTAGGTGATTTTATAAGCCCAAATTGATTCTAGAAGATGAGTTTACCAATCTTTTCTATGTAGGCTAATAGTCTTAGTGAGGATATTTTCCAATTCTCAGTTTGTCACTTCTAGCTAACCTTTTGACTAAGGATGGTAGGGGGTAGATTTCTTGTGTTTGATTTCATGTTTTTTTACCAAGGTAGTTATGAGGTTTGATGTGAACTGTGGGCCTTGGTCTATAACTATTTCTCTCAGTACTACATAGTGGGTGAATATTTATTCATAAAGGAACTTAGATACCTTCTAATTTTGGGCATGGTTTAAGGCTTTGACCTCTACCCATTTGGTGACCTAATCAGTGCACACTAGTATTTATTTCTTGTTGTTGGATTTAGGATCAATAGAACCTATAAAATCTAGTCCCCATTTATCAAATGGTTTGAGAACCAATTTTGGTTGTAATGGCATTTCATCAAAGAGAGTGGGCTTTCCCATACACTGACATTAATCACATTTATGGGTGTATATCATGACATCCTTATGCAAATAAAGCCAATAATATTTAGTAGTGATTACTTTCATGGCAATCTATTTGGTAGCAAAATGACCTCCATAAGGCTCATCATGGTAGGCTCTGAGAATGTCATAAGCTTCATCTTCTCAACTACATCTCATCATAACTAAATTTGGTCTAATGATAAAGAGATATCTTGTAATTAAGGAATAATGTTTGCTCTTTTGGATTAGGTGTTGTTTGTCCCTAGGTGATAAATGTTGTGGTAGTCATCTTGGAGCAAGATAGTTAGCAATATCTATGAACCAAGGAGATTAAATTGTTATGGAAAATAAATGTTCATTAGGAAAAGAATCATCAACAATAGGACTATGCTCATCATTTTGTAAACAAGATAGAAAATCTACTACTATATTATCCTTACCTGATCTATCCATAATGGTGATATCAAATTCCTACAATAAAAGCAACAAATGAATTATCATGTCTATTACAATAGGTTTGTCCATTAAATACCTTATTACTACATGATCGATGTGGATGAATACTTGGTAACATATAATGGAGTGTCAAAAAAAATTGATAGCATAGATGACAACCAAAAATTCCTTCTCTATTACAGTGTAGCTAAGTTCATCCCCTTGAATATTCTTGTTGATAAAATATATTACATAGCTCATAGATTCATCTTTTTGGCCAAGGATAGCTCCTAAAGTGGTGTCAGATGCATATGTATGAATGTGAAAAGTATTATTATAATTAGGCCATCTTATAATAGGAGTTGTTATGATCAAGTCTTTGAGTTACTGAAAGGCAGTTGACAATCATCAGTCCATGTAAATTTAGCATCTTTAGTAATCAATCCAAATAATGGGGTGGCAATTTTACTAAAATCTTTGATGAATCATCTATAATAACCAGCATGTCCTAAAAAAATTCTAACATATTTCTACTTATTTATTGTGGGTAGATCCTTGATAATACTTATCTTTGCTAGGTCAACTTGAATTATAGTAGAGGATATGTGATATTTCAACACAAGCCCTTCAGTTGTAAGCATGTAATACTTTTCATTGCTCAGAGATAATTGATGGTCTTGGTAGCATTGAATAACTTTCTCTAAGTTGGTTAGCATTTATTTGAATGTCTACCCATAGACGATGAAATCATCCATGAATTTTCAACAAAGTCATGGGAGAGATCATAAAATATGCTTAACACAGCCCTTTGAAAAGTAGCTAGGCTATTGCAAAGACCAAATGGCAATATGACAAAGGCAAAGGTTCCCTAAGGGCAAGTAAAATTGGTTTTGTCTTGGTCTTGTGGAGTAATTCATATTTGATTATAACCACTATAGCCATCTAGGAATGAAAATTACTTCTTCCCTACTAACGTATCCAATACTTGATCAATAAATGGAAGAGGAAATTTATCCTTCATGGTAACAACATTCAACTCTCGATAATCAACATAAATACACCATTTACCCCCTTTTTCATGGATAATGACTAGGGAGAGACCCACTAGCTATCTAAGATAGGATAAACAAATTCTACATATAAGAGTTCTTGCAACTCAGTTTTGATAATGTCTTTGACTGTAAGATTCATTCATCATTAGGGTTGGTGATATGTTTGTATTATTCTTTAATGTAAATGTGATGCATGTATAAACTTGAGGGTATTCCTTTCATGTCATGGTAATCCTAGGTAAATATTTTTGTGTGCCTTCTCAGCATTGTAAGTAACTAACTTTCTTGATGGGGTGTTAAAGAAGTGTTGATGTTGAAAGATTTTTTTTGGAGGATGTCTACTTGCTTTGTTAAAGAAATCATAGTCTCTATGTTGGTAATTAGAGAAGCATAACTAAATTAATGGGGAAGTAATTTATGTAATGTCCAAATATCTCTTGTGGTTTCAATAAAATAATTCTCAAGAAAGGTATTCTGAAGAGGGAATGTTATATATTCTAATAGGTTGGTGGCTACAAGATCCTATCGATAGGTGTTTTGTAAGATACCAGTAAGGATAGTGTCTTCTTTTTGGGCCTACATAGCTAGACTCTAGTCACTTATGTAGAGAGTCAGCAAAGAGACAACTTAATTAAGGTCATCAATCCAACATATTGGTCCATCATTTAGGGAAGGCTAAGTTGGTCAATACAACACCAATTTTTTGGTATCATTTCTATTGTAAATTATCATTTTTATGACCTATAGCCAATAAAATCATTGGTAGTGGCCAACCATGGGTGACCAAAGATGAGAGGATAAACCCCCGATATTGCTCTTTAGTTATAAGACAATAAAGTCTATTGGATATTGCCAAGAATTAATAGTGATAACAAGGTCTTCAATAATCCCCTCAAGCTTAACAGTTGATTTGTCAGCCATCTAGAGGACGGTGGGTGTTGGATGAAGAGTGGTAAGATGTAGTTATTACATGGTCTCCATTGTCATCACATTAATGGTTGTACCCAAGTCCATAAGTATTGGATATGGGTTGGCCGTGGATGCTAAAATTAACTACAAGGCTTCTCAGATCAAAATATTTTGGGAGAACTATATTCCCCAACATAATATCTACTAGTTGGCCAATGACCTTGACTATTTTAGGATCCTTCTTATTTCTTCCTAGTTTTTTCAAACATAGCTCTCTAATAGATTTATTATAAATAAGAACATCCTTTATTACTTGAAAGAGTAGGATTTTGATGCACACATTATTGAGTTATCCTAAAATATCAAAATTAGGCTCTGATCCAGGATGTGATATGTTCAATCTCTCCAAGAAAGGAGGATTGTCAATTTCTTTTTGATTTTCTGATGGACTTGGCTCAGGATTGGCTATGGGTGGCTATGGATTAACATGGATTGAAGTGGTTCAAAGTGTTTTATGATTATAGGTGAGGTGGGTTTTGGAAGAACATGACCTGGGTGAAGTTGAACTTGATTAATATCTAAGGTGTATGTTGAATATTACATTATTTTAGTGGATTATGTCGGTTGAATTAAATTATTCATAGGATTGAAGATGGGCTAGGTAGGTAATTGAGTAGTTCAAATGGGCTACTAAGTGTTTGATTTTATGGCCTATTGTCATGGTTATTTCATTTGTTAGGGAAATCCTTGATTTCCTCTCCATTGTTGTTGTCATGGATTAGAGGGATAGAACCATTGTTAGTTTTATAATTGTCCATGTTGAGGTTGTTATCCATTATATTGCATCCATAATTTATTTTGGTGTAGCTACCAATTTTTTTGGGACCAATTTGGATTGGGTATATTCATCCAAGAATCATATTGAGGATTATTTGAGAATTGAGAATCTACAAACATAGAGTTTGATGGCATACCTAGTCTTTGTACCCATAATTTCCATTGAGCCATAAAAAAACTTGGTTCTCATCTTCTCATATGGCATGTAGCTCTACTATCTTAGGATTTTCCTTGATGATATTGGCTATCTAAGAATTCATGTAATGGAATGTGCAATCTACCTTCTCTTTTTTGCATTCAGGGTAATAGGCGGTTAAGGATTTCATATTTTCTTCTTACTTCCACCACGTATGTAATGTATCAATATGAGTAGTTAGGTGATTGATGATGTCCTGCTTCATATCCTAGATTAGGTTGCTAACTTCACCTTTAGATAGTCCTATAGGATATACTACATGAAGGGTTCTTCCCCTACTTTTATTCACGATTGATCTAGAGTAGTTCATAGATAGAACTATTAATTTATCAAATGGTAGTGCAAAAACATCACCACTAGTCATTAGATCTAGTGCCTCCAGACAATAATTTCTAATTATTTTCATAAATATTAGCTTGATCGATTCTTTGTCCATTGTAGTTTGCTTGGATTTTTGCAAGCTGAACAAAAATATTTCTATATATTCCTCTAATGACTCATCATCAGCTTGTGTAATTCAAAAAATGTCATCTCTCTTATATTTTTTCCCCTACAATAGTCTTGGTATTTCATCAAAAACTTCTCCTTCATTTCTTCCTAAGTAGAAATGGAATCCTTTCCAAGTCCCATTAACCATCAAAGTGTTGCATCTTTGAGTGTTGTTGGAAATAGTTTGAGTTTATGAGTGTCTTTATTATAATCATAGTTGTAGCATAAGATGTCAAACTCAAAAACAAATGTATTTGAATCCTTAAATTCTTTTCCTCTAAAGGTAGGGAGGGCAGAGTGAGGGATAGTTTTCATGGGTGCATTTCCATTAGGAGTAAGGTTAGGAAATTTGAAAGTAGTAAACTCATTGGTTGTGTTTTATTCCTAGTGATCCCCCATGAATAGTCTTTATGTTGGTAGATGGGAGGTTGTTGCTACCTAATGTTCAAAATTTCTATCAATTCTCTTATTTCTTGAGGTGTAGAAGATGGAAAATTTATCTTTTTCCTTAAGGATGTATGTATTTATATACAATGGGATGGTTTGGAGGTTTTAGAAGATTCTGCTATTGTCTCAGTAAAGAATATCTCTAAACTAGAAGATTGTATTGGCTTGATGTTTCTTCTAGGGGTAAGAATATATGTGAATGTCTCTTTAGTAAGAAATTTGGGTGATGGAGGGAAGTAAACTTAAAATTCCTAAGTATGAGGTGATAAGGTGGGAATTCTCAGAGGTGGTGCCTGTGGGTATCTCCTAGGTGTATGAACCTCTTCAAGATGTCTAGCTTGTGATATTAGTCCAACCAAAAATTCTTCTTTCTCAACCTCTTCTATTGACAACTGTGAGTGATCTTCAAGAATTATTTTGTGTTCTTCAGTTGCTACAAGATGTAATTAAAATCTTGCAACAATGTTCAATGATTCAGGAAAAAAATATTCCTATATAGTCCCCTTTGCTTTACATACGTCAACCACTTTTCTTTTTTTTTTACTTTTTTTCCCACCCTGCCTGCACAGGGTTAGTAATATAGGGTTTTTTAAATTTACACTATCTTACTTATAAAAAGGAAAATTTTAAACTATAAAATTAGGAAATATTTAATATATAAAAATATTAAGCTTTGGAAAACAACAATAAACATCTAAAAACAATTGCTATCAATATTGAAGATTACAAGTGTGTGACACCCTTTCTCAACAACGGTGCCAAAAATGACCAGTAGTTGATTTACAATTAGATATAATTCTCTTGATCAAAATGAACAAGGAGAGTAACTATGGATCTATACCTTATATATCATTTAAATTTCAACCTAGAGACATAGACTTGATAGGATGATGTCACTATATGTGTACACTCAATCTCCAATTTGACATTCTACAAATTGTATCTAAGAATTTGAAGTGTATTAAATGAAATGCTTGAAATGAAACATAAACAAAGTATGGTAAAATAAATTATTTTGCATGAAAGCTTCCCTAATTGAATCTAAACAATAATTTAAATCACACAATTCATAAATGAAACACACAATGCTTAAAATAATCAAATAACATGCTTAGCTAAATGAATAGGTTGGATTGTTGTTGTAGCCTTCCAAAGGGGGGCCTTCCTCCTTCCAAATCTAGATTCAACCCTTCTTCTTACAACACTAAATTGAAATAAAAATTTCTCACTCATATTAATCAAAAGTGAATCAATGAATTACTTCTTGAAGTTACAATCATAATTGTTTAACATAATATTCTTATGATAATCTCTATTTAACATATATTATTTTATATATATCTCAACTCTACTGCTACATATTTATATATTGTAAAGGAGATTGTTTTATGCAAAAAAATATATACATTCTATTCTGAGATACATTCAAATTGGGATAACCAAAATTGGTTCCTTTCGCTAAAGACATCCTTCATGTAAATATTGTGACATTGTTATAAGACAAACAAGGTTGTTTTATTCTTCAACCTCTTCCTTATTTAGCTCTATATAGTTTAGAGTCATTTTTGTGATTTGATTAGAAGAGAATCAAAATTTGTTCATCTATGGCTTTGGTTATGCATTGGCTATAGGATGGTTTGTGTAATGAGATTCTCTTTATTGTAGGATGCTCCATGTTATATACCTATTTCTCAAAAACAACTTCAAAACAAATTCATAGAAAAATCATCCAAAAGCAATAGACAACTATCATATATTTAATTTTAATACATAATTATGACTATTAAAAAGAGTTTGAAAATATTATGTTATATGGCTTATTAAATTAGGGAACTATATGGAAAAGTGTTCAAAAGCATGGCAAACAAGCAAAATGAGTACAATAGATGTACACAATAACAAGACATTTATGGGACTCATCAATGAATCCAACGTCAAGGTTGATAGATGTATTATTAAAGTTGAAATAAAGTTTTCAGAATTAACCATGTTTTTTTATCTTTATACAACACCACTAGGGTCATATTATGTGATATTAGGAGTAAATGGGCTCTCTAGGGAAAAAACCAAAGTTGACTATTTACTTAAGAAGGTTGAGTGTTTAGATGATTTGGGAAATCAAACTAAAATCCATAGAGATCATAAAGAGTTTAAATTAAGGCAAATTTCAGCCATTTAGTTGAAAAATTCTCAATGAAAGAGATGCCAAGCATTCCTAATTAATATGGATGAAATTGGTGAAGCTAAGGGACCCACTTTGGAATATTATCCTTTTTTAAGAGTTTAAGGATGTTTTTCAAAATGAATTACCATGGTTGCCTCCTAAAAGAGAATTTGATTTCAACATTGATATCATTCATGGATAAAAACCATGGTCTAAGGCTCTTTACAAAATGAAAACAACTAAGTTAATCAAGTTAAAGGTAACAATTCAGGAAATGTTGGCCAAAGGATTGATTTAGCCAAGTGTTTCACCATGGGTGCACCTATAATATTTTTCAAGAAGAAAGATAGGACCCTTCTTTTATGTATTAACTACTGAATGATTAACAAGGAAACAATTAAGAATAGGTATCCACTACCTCACATTGACAATATTTTTGATCAAATGCATGGTGCAACAATCTTTTCAAATATTGATCTACATTTTAGATACCATCATTTGATAATTCAAGATGAAGATATTATAAAAATAATTTTTTTTGACTTATTATGTGTATTAATAGTTCATATTACTTCATTTTTGACTAATAAATTCACCTACAACATTCAGGAATCTCATAAATAGTGTGTTTAGGGATTACCTTGATCAGCTTGTGCTAGTATTCTTGGATGATATTCTCATCAATTCTAAAATTAAAGAAGAGCATGTTAATCACTTGTGTTTAGTCTTGCAGTGGTTTTAAAATCACAAACTCTTTGGAAAATTGTCCAAGTGTGCTTTCCTTCAAATAAAAGTACAATACTTAGGACACATTATCTCTACAGAAAGAATTGTAGTGGATCCAGCAAAGATTAGATCCATTATGGAGTGGATAGTACCCAAAAATGTCCATGAGGTGCATAGTTTTATGGGTTTATTAGGGTACTATAGGAAGTTTTTATTGACTTTATATAAGATAGATATTCTAATAACCTCTCTTTAGTGGAAATATGAATGTTTTATTTGGTCTAATAAGTACAAAAAAACCTTTTAGGTTCTGAAAAATAGGTTTACTTTATCACCAGTGTTGCAGATTTTAGATCTTAAATGTCAATTTTTAGTTATAATATATGCTTTAGGGGATGGTTTAGGAGGATTTATCATGTAGGATGGTTCATTTGTTTCCTACGAGTCAAGGTTTAAATCCTTATGAGTAAAATTATGCTCCTCATGACATAAAACTAGCTGACATAGTTCATGCTTTGCAAGTTTGGAGGCATTATTTATTGGGAAAGCCTTTTAAGCTTAAAATTGATAATTTTAGATTCAACTAAATATTTACCCAACCTAACCTTAATGTTCATCAAAGGTAGTAGTTAGATTTTTTATTAAATTATGATTTTGACATGAACTATATTGAGGGAAAAAAGAACATAGTTATAGATGCTCTTATTAGTATAAGGTACATTACGACTTTGGCCACAATAAGAAGTAATTTTAAAGATAAACTAGTGAAATTTTCACCTAGATATGAATTTTATGAATAGGTTAAGAAAGCTTTGGCTAATAATTCTCAAGATCTTAGATGCCTAAGTTTTTAACTTGAGAATGATATACTTTTGAGGTATAATGGTAGAATATATGTGCCTAACAGGAAAATTTTGAGGATTATTGTGATAAAGGAGTTTCACAATGTTCCATATTTAAGACATCTTGAAGTGACTAAGTTATTATAAAAACTAAGGCCATTATATTAATATAAGAGAATAAAAAAGGATGCAACAAACTTTGTGTCTAGACGTTTAGAGTGTTAATGAGTTAAGGTTGAATGTATGCATCCTACTAGGTTTTTTTACCCACATTATATACTAGAATATAAGTGTTAAGTAATAAGTATGGACTTTGTCTAAGGATTTCCTATGTCTAGAAACCATTATGACATGATTTTGGTAGTTGTGGATAAACTTAACAAGGTAGCTCACTTCATTCTAGGTAATTTAATAGATGATACACCAATTATTACCAAAAGGTTTTTGAATTATTATTATAGCTTGCATGGGTTTCCAAAAAATATCATTTTAGATAGGGACCCTAGGATGACCTTAAGGTTTGAGCAAACTCTCAATTCAACTTTGGGTGCATAGCTTACTTTAATGCAGCTTACCATCCATAAATGGATGGGTAAATAGAAATAATAAATAATGTTTTAAAGGATCTTTTGATAATGTATTACATAAACCAATAATACGAATAGGAATAATACCTACCATTGGTTGAATTTGCTTATAATAACTCATACCAATTAGCTTTGAAAATGGCTCTTTTTGAGGCAATGTATGGTAGGAGGTGTAGAATAACAATCAACTAAGATAAACTAGAATATCAAGTGGTCTTTAGACCTAATATGCTTGTATAAATGGAAGAAAAAGTAAATTTAATAAGACAAATTTTGGCTAAAACTAATGATAAGAAAAAATGTTATGCTGATCTAAAAAGAATAGCAAGGCAATTCTCAATTGGAGATAATTTTTTTCTAAAAGTCAAACCCTAAAAGAGTGATACTAAGTTTTTTAAATCAACAAAGTTTTCATCAAGATATGTGGGACCCTTTGAGGTTATATATGTGATTAGTCTTGTAGCGTATAGACTTGTATTGCCACTAGTTTTAACTCAAATGCATAATGTTTTTCATGTATTTTATTGTAAAAAATATATTGTTAGTCCTACACATGTTTTAGATTGAAATACATTATAGTTTTAGGATCTAGGGGTGGTCACATTATAATTCATTAGAATAATTACTATTCACAAACTTATCTTGCATAACAGGAAGTATCACAATGCAAGGTCTAGTGGGACCAATTTTCTACGGATAGTGCTACATGAGAAGATTATGAGGAATTCTTAAGGATATTTCCTTATTTATTTAAATGATATTTTCTATTGAACATTGTTTTTCTTTCTTAAACTATTGTTTGAAATAAATTTCATCGGAATGATGACCTATTTTAGGGGAGAAGATGTCAAATCCAGTT